>VKOC01006160.1:0-20411 GCA_009364415.1 Spea multiplicata
ACAGCTCCTATCATGCCAAGTCAGCCAGTACATGCTGAAACCTAGCTAGCTGCCCCCCCAGCATGTACTGGCTGACTTGTAATGATAGGAGTGTGATTGCTAACAGCAATCAAACTCCCATCATGCCTAGGTTCCAGCACTTACACTCATACAAACTCATTCAAACACCCTCCCCACCCCCTTACCTGCACTGCAGCTCCTCGATGCCGCTCACAGACCTCAGCAGGGGGCGCGGCCTCCCTCTGCCTTCTCTTCTGGCTTCCGCTTCCTCTATGCAGTGCAGAAGACCCTCCCACAGGTAAGTAGCAGGGCTCGAGGTGCGGCCCGCGTAAGATCGGTTGCCTTGGCTGCCGATCTTACGCGGGCTGCACCCTCTCTCTCCTCCAAATTAAAAAAAAAATAATAATTTAAAAAAAAAACGGGATTTAAAGTTGCATTGCGACTTTATTCCAAATTTGGCAGGGGGGCAACAGGGGGGGCAAGGATTAACCTAGGGGGGGGCAATTGCCCCCCCTTGCCCCCCTGTAGCGACGCCACTGTCATTCACTGATCTCATTCACGCACTCAAGTCTCACCATGTTTTTTTTTCTGGGTGAGCTCAGATCTAAAAGTCCATTAAGACCTTTATAATCTGGGAGTTTAGGAAATGTCGATCTCCACTCCGGTCGAGTCTCGTCTCTTTAAGATGATAAAACGCAGCGTTCCGGAACTCGAAGTTCCCCGGAGCGGCCGTCCAAAAGCATTCGGCCGCACTCTAATTCTGTCTCGTCGAGAGGACTTCCTGAGCTTGTAAACCGGCGCGGTTCTGCCTCGTCGACATCTGGGAAACAGGGATTTTCTTGATATCGCCTTTTGCTTGTAGAATAAATTTGGCGACGGACAAACAGGAAGACGTCTTTAATAAATTTAAATTCCTGGAACCTCTTTGGAAGAAGTCAGTCCAGAGATGACGAGATCGCTGCACATCTGCGCTGTCACGAGACTGTAGAACCTTCTATCTCTTTGTTCTTCTGTTCTCCATACTTTGTATTTTTTTCATTATTTTTCCGCCAGTTGAAACTATTTGCTCGTTGAATGCCATCGTATCCAAAATATCCCAATACTTCATGTTTCTGGTAATTGGACTGTTTTGGATGAGGAACCTCTTGGTCTTCAAAAGCCTCCAAAGCAGCGGTTATAGATTGGAATGGTTTGGTAAAGTTGAATGATTAAAGTAGCAGCTGGTATCGCTGTCCCAAAAGGAAAGTGCTTGGCCCCCGGAGTGAAGAGAGTCAACTAGCTATCCAAAATGCAGAATTTAACTGAAATTGCCTTTATTTTTGATCCCCTGATAATCCAGAACTTGGAAGAAATGATAAAGTAAACCTTGACTTGCCATTAATTTAAAGAAACAATGAGTCACCTGCATTCAAGCAGGGATATCACACTGGGAGTCTTTATATATATGATCACAGCCGTGTAGAATAGTAAGGAGTTGGCTGACCCTGATAATCTGCCCTGAGACCCCGAGATTGGGGCAAAGATCCTGAGACTTGGGGTAAAACCCTGCGAATACCCAGATTTGTTAGAAATATATATATTTTTTGGCATTTTAAGCTCACTGTTAGCGACGCGTCCAAGGAACGCATCCCGTTAGTAACGAGTACACGCAGGGTGTATCAGTGGATTTATGTTTATCCTTTGTGCTGCAAATGTTCTGATTGGATCCGATCCACACGCTTACCGATTCATAACTCGATCCCAGCGCTCTTCTGCGTATTCGCGCTTTTTCTAGGCGTGCCCCAAAACTGCATTCTCGTGGGGGTTTATTCCAAAATAACACATGTGTGTTTTATAATTATTATGGCAGGGTTTAGGAAAATGTACTAGAAAACACAATCTGAAAAAAAAAATAAAAAAAGTAAGACCGCTCCGCTCGTCGAACCTGCGCACCCGATCCCATGGGGGGACGGATCAAAACGCGCTGGTCCAATCACATTCTACGCGGGTACCGCTAACTTCACGGACCCCGTGTGTGATTATTATTCCTCCCCTGTAAACTGGCCGGAGCTTCATGGATGTTAAATAGTTTTAATTTTTACATTTTTAATAAATAATAATCTAGAATGATTATAATTCTAACGACGGAATGTTAAGAAACGCATTTTCTCACCGGTAGGGCGCCTGCGGTTCCCGCTTCCTCGGGATTGCTGGGAGCAGAGGATGAACGGAGAGCTCCACAGCGGAGTATTCACTATACACGTGGGGGGCGTTAAAGAAGAAACCCTGTCCGTGTTCTGTGACATGGAGTCCGACGGCGGGGGCTGGATAGTGAGTATGGAGACCGGAGCGTAGGCTCATTAACCATCGGGCATTCTGGGTGGCTTTACATTTTTTAGGATAAAATACTGTAAATTAATACACTTTTTACCAAGAACGGCAAACGGTTAAAGGGGAAGTGGATATAAACGTACAATACATGGAGATGGCCTATTGGGTCAATATACGGGTCGGTGGCCCCCGGTCAGTGACCCCGGACTGACGTTATGACCCTCTGTGCCGCCCGGCAGGTTTTCCAGAGACGGATGGACGGGAGCGTAGACTTCTACAGAGACTGGAAAGACTACAAGAGAGGCTTTGGAAACCTGACTTCGGAGTTCTGGTTAGGTGAGCCATCGCCATGAACCTTTCCCACCTGGCTGAGCGTTTTTGGGTTTAGTTGCTAACCCCGTCCTCTCGCTCTCTCGGAAGGTAACATCGCCCTGCACCGGATCACCTCGCTGGCTCCCTTCGAGTTACGGGTAGATCTTCGGGCCGGAGACGAAGCCGTGCACGCGACTTACGACAACTTCATCGTGGAGGCTGAGAAACGCCATTTCAGAATACGGCTGGGAAGCTATAGAGGGAACGCAGGTCAGCGGGGCAGATACATCGGAACGTTGGGGGGCTGGGTAGTGAATGAGGGTATAAATGATTATCTAATTATTAAGTAATGGAGATGAGGGGACAATCAGGGGTGGGCTGGGTATTAGTGATGCCTGGGTGAATTATTTCTTCGATACTCCCACATAACACAGATACATACGAACACGCAAACTCACTCTAACATATAATAAACACGCTCTATCATCATTCACTAACATACACTCATTCTAACACCATGTATTTACGCAAACTCTCACTCTAGCACCATACATTTGAGGGTTTTAAGTCTGAAATAATGAGCAGACTAGAGGGGCCAAATGGGTCCTATTTGTCGTCAAATTCTTATCCGTTTCTTCCAGGGGACTCTCTGAGTTATCACAACAACATGATCTTCTCTACTCGTGACCGAGATGCACAGAGAAGGATCCTGCCCTGTGCGGTTTCATACCACGGGGCTTGGTGGTACCGCAACTGTCATTACTCCAACCTCAACGGACAGTACGGTAACGACAAGGACCACCAGGTGAGATACACTCAGACTCGAACAGTGAGGGGCTTAAACATGCATGGGATAGACATACGGCTCCTGAATCTAAGACGAGACCAACGACTGATTAAGGTTTGAGTCCTTACAGGAAGAGAAGCGGACGACTAGACGGGGGCCGAATGGGGCCGATCTGTCGCCATATTCTAGGTTTCTATTTTGCTCCAGATGACCTGATTTCTTTCTTTAACAGGGTGTGAATTGGCACACGTGGAAAGGCTTCGAGTTCTCAATACCCTTCACCGAGATGAAATTTCGTCCAAGAGGAGGGGGCAATAGGAACCGTCTTTAGAGCCCCAACCACCTGAAACCACTATACTGAAAACTGGAAGCAACGTGGCACCTCCTGCAACCTTATGCACAGTCCTCACGGCCGGGGCACAAATTGAGGTTGGAATCTAGACCAAAAAAGCAAAAAAAAAAAGCAAAAAAAACCCCGAAACTGTATAAATATCGGAATTTAGTGCCATATTATTTGCTTATTACGATCTACGAAGACGAGCAAACGGAAGAGAAAGAGATCATGAAAGCCAATTGATGAAGGGCTGGGCAGAATGCGACATCTGGAACACCGAAAGAGCTGAGCTGGAGACTCCGGAGAACACCCGGAACACGGCAATGAGAATGAAATGAGAAATATGAAATAAGGGCTAGAAATAAGCTAAAAAAATGCACTTTTCAGTAAACCATTCAGACCAAATCGTGTAGGCACAATAAAAAAACACAATTTATCCATAATACATAAAAAACAATGCAGGAACCGAACTCAGAAATGAAAGCAGGGGTGAGAGGTGAGTGTCACAGCATCAAAGAGCAACCGCCGGGGTATGTAGGGATTGCGTTTTACCCTTTAGCCTCCGCCAATACAGAAATATAAATATATATATAAAGCAAACGGATACACTGTCTATTTTTATAAAAGCACAGCGTGGGGAGAGAGTGAACGGGGAAAAGAAAAACAGATGGAAGATATATGTAAACTGCTTATAATAAAATCTGATGGGATATGTTTCTGGGTGCGTTTGATTGAACAATCAGGGTCCATGGATCTAAAGTTTGCCATTAAGCAAGCCGATCCCCAATTTTAGTTGCGAATTAATGGAGAACAGAAGGAATGCTGGGTTGTGTTTTTTTTATTTATTTCGTAAATATTTGATTTTTTTTTTATAAATATTGGTGGAAATAATGGGGGGGGGCACGGCTTAGTTTGAAAAGGAAAAAAAATATATATAAAATCCCGGCAATGGGTTTAGAACAAAATGGAAATAGCAGATAGGTCATTTCTTTGGCGCTGAAAGCGTTAAAACAAAATGATTCCTGGGGACTCTCCGGGTTCCCCCAGAGTCTCCGGGGGTGAAAGGCCGCTTCTTCGGGTTCACGGGGCTCAGTCATCAGAGCAGAGCGTAGACCCTTCTCGTCCACCGCCCACCCCATACAAATTTCGGCTATCTGGGGCTAGCCCGGCCCTTGTAGACAGCGAGCCCCGTAGCCCTTGGCTTCGAGGGGGAGAGCTCCGGGTATCCTGAGCCGGGAGGTTCCCAGGTACATAATATATACGTCAAACCTCAAAGGAGGTCGCTGCGGGGCAAGAGACGGACGCGGAAGGGCAGACACTTGAGGTTGATGCCAAAGACCCCTTTGAGGTCCGGGAGCCGCTCGGGCGAGACCGGCGAGAGGCGGAAATCCCTCAGCAGGTGGGAGAGGAAGATAAATATTTCCATTCTGGCCAAGGTTTCCCCGATACAGAGCCGCGCGCCCGCGCTGAACGGCAGGAGAGCCCTGGGGCTCGCGGGGGCTTCCGACTGGGCCAAGAAACGCTCTGATAGAAAAGAACAAAGAAACCTTTTTTAATCCAGATGAAAACGACCAAAACACAGAGAAAACACTAAAATATTCTAGACATTGGAGGCCCTGCCTGAAAAACAGCATTTATTAAAGATTAAAAGTCCAGATTCAGTGCAAAATACGTAATAGAATATAAGCTTCTAGCGCGAGGAGAAAAGCACCAGTCCAATGGTTCACTTATGAGTCAGAGGGTCCCTTTGGGTGATTAACACCGAGGTATTCTATATTTCACCACAAGCCAATGTGATAAGGACTTTGTTTGTAACAAAAAGTTACCACACGCAATATTCTGTGAAAATGAAAACTCACTGAAACAGAAAAGTACGTTATTTAAAAAAAAAAACAGTTTTAAGAGCTTCTAGTATTAAAGAAAGAAGGAAGTGTGGTTGACGTTAAATCGTGATCACGGAAAGCGAAGCCGAACTTTCCCATTCCCATTTCGGCAAAGAATCCATAACTCTTGATAAAAGATCTAGAAAGTTCTATCTCAGCACCTGCAGCTTTCCAGAATGCTGTACCCAGACCCCAACGTTCTAGCCTGTAGAACTGTATTGGGTTCTAGAGTAATATTCTAGAGTAAGTCCAGCCAACCACTCGCCAAAATTCCAGCCAAGCGGCCCATCTGTTTTGGGGGTCCTTCACTGGAGGTCCGGTGAAATATGGCCACCTTTCCTGTTGTTACTAGAGCTATTTCCAGGTATCCCCCCCCGATAACCTCGACGTCACGCAGCGGCTCACACTCACCTGGGGAGAATTGTGTCGGATCGTCCCAAACGGTTGGCTCGTGATGAGCAGCAAAAATATTCGGAATAACAATTGTCCCCTTAGGAATGGAGTATCCAGCGATGCTGGGGAGGAAAAAACAGATTCCGGTATTCCTTATAGTGCTTATAGCGGGAGACAGGAAGTTTGCTGCTCTGGGAGGGGCAGAGGGACACCAAGGACAGGAAATTAGCTGCTGGGGGGGGTGGCAGAGGGACAACCAAGGACAGGAAGTTATCTGCTGTGGGAGGGGCAGAGGGACACCAAGGACAGGAAGTTAGCTGCTGTGGGGGGAGGGGCAGAGGGACACACTACACAAGATTAAGTCCTAATTTCAAGACAGTGGGGTGCGGAACTATGAAACTATGAATTTGTATATTAATAAATCTTCAGAGGTGTCCCGTGAAGAGGTTCGATGGAACGCCAGGATCCTAAATGCCAATGGAATCTTAAATTAATCCAGAACAGAATTAAGGAAGATTTTTTTCAGTATGTGAATTGTTGAGAAACCCCTAAATCAGTATATTTAATGACTTATGGGCTGCCGCAAGCAAGATTTCTTGTATTTATTTTTTAACAATTTTAAAATAACAGAGAATAGGAAGCCCCTCGGGGGCCACAGCGGCGTATAGACTGCCGTTTCTGAATGGCTCTTTCTGTGACTTGTGCTCAGCGACACCTTGTGGTATCAGAGTGCATTACACAGCAGGTCGGGGCTATTATTTCAATTACAGGGGTTAATAGCAGAAGATGCGGCTCTAGCGGACATCGCGTCCTATATATACATTCCGGAAATGATGTTATAGAAGTCATTGGAATGCAGAAAAGTTTATAAAATAGATTGCGTTTTGGCTGGCTGGGCATGCTGGGAGCCACAATTCACAGAACCTGAAGAGTCGGGAGAGCCCTGCCCATGGATATATCATAAGGTTTTCCTATCACTTCTCACCTGCTGTCTCTTGTAGCACAGTGTGGCACGGCTAAGGGTACCACTGGGCGCAGTCTGAGCATCTCAGAGATGGTGGCATTAAGATACGGCAAGGAGTTACGCTCTGAATATGAGGGGTATCTATCGGGTCCCACGGCTCCCATAATCTCTCCATAAATTTTCTCTTGCGCCTAAGAACAAAAAGTAATAATTATTATTTGGCCGCAGACGTGGGCACAGAAAGAGGAGCCCACTCTAGAGATGGCAGCTTCCATGTAACAGAGGAGCTGTATAAATACAATGTATCACCGAGGATTCTATTTTAGACCAAACGCCAGGATCATACCTCGGGGTGGTGGATGAGAAAGGCCACCGTCCATGTCAATAAAGAAGCCGTGGTCTCTGTGCCGCCGATAAACAAATCTACCACAGACATATGCAGGTGACCTTCGGAAAGTTCTGCCACCCCATTGCTGTCATCCTTGGATTTCTCCATGAAGAAGCGGATCATTGTATCCAGAATATCTCCCTCAGAGGCGCTAGATTCCTGTCGAGACTGGAAGCGGAAACAAGGATGACTTCTTCCCCTCCAACCAGAGAAGAAGGTATCTCTGGACCGCACAGTCCAAAAATACGTCTAGGGTCTCCAAACTGTGGCCCTTCGGCTGTTGCAGGACTACATCTCCCATAATGCTCTTTCAGCTAGGAGGCTGGCAGAGAAGTGTGGGAAGTGTAGCGTCGCAACAGCTGAAGGGCCACAGTTTGGAGACCCCTGGAGAGAACATGGGTCCAGAATATTAAACTCCACGCACCTTGTGTCTCTCCAGTTGGTTCTTCACGAAGGAATCTCTCCGCTCCGCGGTCTTCAGGAGAAGAGCTAAGGTTCTGTTTGGGAATTTCTAGCAGAGATAAAGGGTTTAGGAAAGGCTGAAGCCGCGGCTCCTTCTCTCTTTTTCCACTCTTGATCTCGTTATTAAGAAGAAAGCTCCTTACCCGCAGGATGGGTATGAAGTCCAGCACCGTGACGGATGGAGATTCCCATAACTTTATGATCTGGACGATGCAGCGGTGGATTTCAGAGAACGCCGGGTCTGACAGCTCGTACTAGAAAAGAAACGAAGTCATGAAGGCTCCGCGTGGCCAGGGACGTAGAGAGAGCGTTTAGGATGAAACAGTGGGGGCCGAGTAATGATGGAGGGCGTCTCACCCTGGTGCCGAAGGTCAGCTCCGCGATAACCCTGCACGTGCGCAGGGAGAACTCCTCCGAAATCTCCACCGGCTCACCCTTTTTGTTCATTAAATCCTGGGTGGAATAAGAGAGAGAGCAGACACTGGGATTAGATGACATGGCCTCACTCACACTCACCATGCACTCAGATTAGATCAGGGGGCAAACCGGCCAACTGGGGTAAACCACAGAAACCTGGACCAAACCAGAACCTTTTACCGCAAACATCCCAAGCAGAGAGCATTGATACCCCGAGTCACCCTGGTTACCCCCCATGTCTTCTAATCGCCCCATAAATTAAAGTTGAAAAATCAGCCTCCTCCATGCCTGAGGGAT
The DNA here is from genome assembly GCA_009364415.1 of Spea multiplicata. Lineage (NCBI taxonomy): Eukaryota > Metazoa > Chordata > Amphibia > Anura > Pelobatidae > Spea > Spea multiplicata. The sequence goes on from VKOC01006160.1 coordinate 8,548, forward strand.
GCCAATGTCGGTTCATCATTTACCTTTTGTGTAATGCACCCCAACTCCTTCTAGATTGTAAGCTCTTTGAGCAGGCCTCTTCTTACCTTTTGTTCTGTTATACACCACTTGTTATGTTATACCCATTGTACAGCGCTGCGGAATATGACAGCGCCATATAAATAATGAGTCCTACGACGTGGGAAGGGACTCACATCACATAATCTTCTGGCCTCTCCATACAGCAGACTCTCCAGATCCCTGCGTATTCGGCTCTGTAAGGACGAGTGCGTCAGACGTCGCTGCGCCTTCCACACCGGACTGTTGTCTCCCAAGGAAAGGTCCTTCCCACCCAGAGAGATGAGGTCACCTGTGCAGTAGCGCGGTACAAGAGAAACATAGATCAGCCCCAAAGACTCAGACCTTAATCAGTCCCTGGTCTCGTCTTAGATTCAGGAGCCGTATGTCTATCCCATGCATGTTTAAATCCTCCCCATTGTATTACCCTCTACCACTTCTGCTGGGAGGCTGATCCACATATCCACCCTCACCTCCTTATTGTTATGCACTAGACACATTTCAGCATGAGAGGTTCAATCTAAAATGACTGTGATTTTAGTACGATGCAGTTTCCCCCCGCGTTCTTTTTCGGGGGCAGGATTAACTGAATCTGGAAAAGTTTTAATAATTTTATACTTAAAGAAAATAACCGGATTTATCTTCGTTGTAACCTTTGGAATTCTGTCACTTCGTTACATTTCAGTTCAAGTGCCAAATGTGAGATTTAAACATTTCCACTTCATTCATTCATTCATTCATCGAACCAAATCGCAGACACGTCACTAATTCCTGAATAATTCACATTACATTAATATACTAGACAAAAATAATCAATTACCGATGTAACTCGGAGGTCTCCCGGCAAAGTCTGCCCACTTTTTAACCAGCGCTTCACGAATCAGAGCGGATGTATTTAATACGACGACATCTGCGGGATAAAGCAATACGGGATTTACAGAACCAAGGAAGAGACGGGATTGTGGGGTTAATATTATTTTTATTTTTATTTTTTATTGATTTATATAGCGCCATCATATTCCGCAGCGCTGTACAAAAATAGGGAGACAAAAGAACAGTAGTAGGAAATAAATACAACAAATAATTAATACTAATAAATAATAAACAAAAAAAAACCAATAACAACAATTAATACGCAATTCTTCACTAAATTCCCAAAATTTTGCTTTTTTAAATGTGAAAGCTTTGAAAAAAAAAATGAAATAAACAAAACTGCAATTAGTACCAAAAACTCACATTAACACCAACCCTGTTTCATTGTTCTTGTAGCACATATTAATTCCCAAAAATCTTCAAATACACATTATTGAACTTATTTTAACATTTTAATACATGGTAGAATCATTGTTCTGTTTTGTGGCAGACGTCACAAGACACCGTAAATTTTTTTATCTTATTTTATACATCATTTTTACATTATTTTACATTAATTTATGCGTATGCTCCGTGGCTAAATGCACATCAACTTTCCTCGTAAATACCCTAAAATGATCCAAAGTGTGTGTAATATATGTGTCATAACCATAATTTATAGAAATATTCTCATAAAAATATTATAACATATATAATCATATATATATGAATACCATAATATATATATATATCATATATTATATATATATATATATATACGGTATATATATATAATATATATATATATATTATATTATATATATATAATATATATATAATATAATATATAATATAAATATATATACATATAGTTATTATAGTAATATTAATCCAATAAATAATATATAAAATATATAATATATATATAATATATATATATATTATATAATATTAATTATATTATATACTAATAAGGTTGTATCCATAATATATTATAGATATATGATATTATATATATAATAATATATATTTATATAGTTATAATGTAACGTATATATATAATTATGTATCAAACTCACCTTGCCCCCAAAAGCTTAAGCGGTAGATAGGGCCGTATTTTCTGGAGAGGTCCATGAAGTGAAGTGGTAAGTCATTGTGCCCTAAATGGAATAAGTGACCCACAAATGGGTAAGAGGGGGGGCACGGAGGGTGAATCGGGCCGTGCCGGGGGGTTCTGCGGAGAAGTAATTGGGATCGCTTGAAGTAGATAAAAGAGAGGAAGAGAAGAAGGACCGGTAACAGCAGCACAAGGACCATTGATGAAACGCGCGGGGATGGAGGAGGCCGGGGTACTTATAGTACCGGGTATAACCTTGGGTGGGAGGGAGGGGGCCGAGCAAGTAAAAAATGGAAGGGGTGGAAAGAGAAAAGAAATCCAGAATCGGAAGCAAAAACAAAAAAAATCTTCACTGCAGATCCAGAAGTAAAAGGACACTGCTGCTGGAGGACAATAAAGCGATACAGATCCAGAACCTGACAGCAGGTTCTAATGCACGGTCCCCAAAATAAGATCCTATATTGCCTTTCAGAATCCAATGACGTGGATCCCATAACACGGTGGATCTAGAACCTGAAAGCAGGAGCAAAGGATCTAGAACCTGAAAGCAGAGCCATAGTCCCAGATACCACAATGCGTTGAATACCCAGGAGACCTTCGTTCTAGATAATTATGGAAACGCAGCCCATCCAATATAACGTTTTAATTCTGGGTTTCTCCAGTTTCAGTGATTTTTGGTAATGCTACGCACAGGGCCGTTATAAATCGCACGATTGGTCTGCAGCCATGAACTTCTCACACGTTATCTTCCGATCTGATGGACGAGGCAGAGTGACGTCGGTGGAAGGTCCTTGGGCGGACAGAATGTCAAGGAGAGATGGGGGATGTAGATTCGCCAGGGAGGGTCGGGGAGCGCAGACCGTGGAGATAGCGGAGGCGGTGAGCTGGGTGGGTAATCAGTAAGATACAGATCAGGCGATGGATACCTGTGATGTTATAGAAGCGTGATGTCACGGGCCGCACTCCTGGGCATAGCGTGGAATTCTGTGAATGTTGCGTAAATCACTACAGCTCCCTGCACCATGGATAAGTCACGCATACAATTTGACGGCAGATAAGAGCCACTCGGCTCACCCTATCCTGGTCCAAACCATTCCTGAGTAAAGCTAGTTGTAATTTGGTCTCTTAAGGGACGGTTTGGTCCCCATTTCTTTTAATTAATGCATATTAGTGTCCGATGTGTTATTCACTTGCGCATGCATATTCTTTCCTACTGGAGAATGTGGTTCTGGGTCATTATACTCCTCCCCTGTCTGTCTCTACTGAAAACAGGAAGTGTACTTAAGTATGCTTCCCGCACGTTAATACATCATTAAAACTAATGAGAGCAGCGGCAGCCAATCACATGTATGCATGTAGTGGTTCTTTAACTACTCAGAACAACAAGTGTATGCAGAGGATTCTGACCAATCCCTCTGCACTTCATTAAACCAGGGGTGTCCAACCTGCGGCCCTCCAGCTGCTGCAGGACTACATCTCCCATACTCCTCAGGCAGCCGCTTTTACTGAAAGAGCAGTTATGGGAGATGTAGTCCTGCAGCAGCTGGGGCAGCACAGGATGGACACCGCCTGGCATTTAACAGTAAAGCATTTAAAAGTGCACGTGAGGGCTGGGAGGCGCGTCAACCAAACAGTTGGGCAAAAAGGGTGTATAATGATATTTTATTGGAGCAAGTTTAAAAATAGACAAATTACACAGAAATTCCAGCTAAATAAGGTTTCTCTAGAAAAAATGTTATAAAAGGCAAATTAATGAAGGATGAAGCATATAAAATAATATAAAACCTATTTACAATAGATTTTTCAAATGCGGAAAACTTCATAAAACACATTTTGTCTCAAAAATAAAAAAACAAACAATTACATATGAAAGGACGTGAGTGTGGCTAAAAAATATTTAATATTATAAATGTATTTCAGGTGGCAGATGCACCAGCACTGCGGGCAATACGATGTAAACGTAGCAGTAATGAGTAAAATTGATAAGAAACGGCAAATAATATAATTTTATCATTTTAAAAACCCGATTACTCCACTCTTTACAGTGTGTCATCCCCAATTGGCATGGGAAAGCTTGTCAAGTAAATTGGGGCCAATTGGGACGCTGATGGCCTGATGTTTCCATCCGCAGAAATTATAAAAGAGGGGCTGGATCGTTATGCCTTGAACATTAATTGGGAAAAAACACACATTTTGGTGATAATATATATATATATGACATTGCCATACCGCCTGTAAATTCATAGCTATTAACGCTGCCTTACCTAAAAGGGTCATAGTGATGTCATTTTCCGGTTTAAAAGAGGAATTATTAAAATATACAAAAGACGTTAAAAGGGATTTTCAGAACTATAGGGTTTGCGCGTTTATAAAAGTCTCAAAAACTTGTTGAAGAGGAACACTTCCTACGAGGCGAAGACCCCGCAGAAGAGCGTAAGCTTTGCTCGCTCCAGATAAGACAGTCACAGACTGCAAAACTACACCGACTTCCCCTTATAGTAGGGTAAGGGGGGGGTGTCAACAAATTCATTGTAATTCCATCAATTCTGGTACATTTAGAAAAATAAAAACACTCTGTTCTGGGAAGTTGAGGGACGAGAACCAATAATGAGCATCAGCCCAGTCCTTCAGTGATCCCCCGTATTCTCCTGGCCAGCTGGATGTCCTGAACGAAGAGAGTGACCCGCTTGGCGTGGATACTGCACAGATAGGAGTCTTCGAGGAGGCGCACGAGGAAGGCTTCGGCGGCCTGCGGGGGAGAGCGGGCACCGGGGTGGAGGGAAGGACAGAGGTTACGATAGAGCGACAGCAGAGCGTTCTAACGGCCATTCCCTTCACTGTACAGAGAATAGGGCTTTACTCACCTCTTGTAGAGCCATGATCGCCATCGACTGCCAGCTAAATGCCACGCCGCGGGTGTACGTCATGCAAACCTCCCTGACCTGCAGAGACAAATAAAGAGAAAGTAATAAAGTACAGCCGGTCGGCTCCCACTCCATGTTTTCTACGCGGACGGAATAATAAAAGATTGGTTTCATTTTTAGGTTATTGATGAAACTTGAGCTTCGTCTCTCGACTACAAAGCATTCCCTGAAGAAATTATTTGGGGTAAAAGTTTAGACGATTGAATAACGCCGGCAGAAAGAGTTTCCTACCAGTCTTTGGAACGGCGCCTTCCGGATGAGAAGCTCGGTGGATTTCTGATACTTGCGAATCTCCATGAGCGCTCGCGTCCCCGGCCGGAATCGCTTCCTTTGGGCCGTCTCTCTCTCCACTTCAGCTCTCCTCCCTCTCCTGGAAGCTGCGAAGAGATGATGAGAAAAAAAAAAAAAAGTCAAACAAGCATGGCGTACATTCACCCCCAATCACAAACCGACTCTCCCGGCAGAGCAGCCTCAGTCTGCCCGTCTAGTGGCCAATTTTCCTGCTCAAACCTTAATCAGTCGTTGGTCTCGTCTTAGAGTCAGGAGCCGTATGCTTTTCCTATGCATGTTTAATACCCTCACCGTATTACCCTCTACCACTTCTGCTGGAAGCCTGCCCCACTTATCTACCACCCTCTCAGTAAAGTAAAACTTCCTTCCATTCCATCTCAGCCTCGGACCCTCTAGGGTTAGATTCCGGCCTCCTGTACTTTAAGCCCCTTTCTGTATTTATTATGCATTAAGGATGAGTCTTAGTGTCTGCTTTGGGTACGCGATGCCATCATTACTTGAGGGGGGTGCAACAGGTTCCGGGGGCGACCTCCTCTGTGGGGGCCGTGACTTCCTCTTCGAGGGGGGGGTGGCTCCGCTCGGTCTCATGGCGATCGGTATAGAGTTCCCGGTTACACTCCAGCCACCTCAACTTCCTGGGGGAGAAAAATGACCACACAGGGTTAAAAAATTCCCCCTCCGAGACGCGTCACACAGACCTGACATTATTACACAAAGCAATAAATCGGGTTATTCTCAGCGTCCGGAGGACCCCCATATCCCTTTTCGTGACAATTACAGGAGATTGAAACCCTTATATAAAAAATACAAATTACGGGGTTCCCAGTGAATTTGAAAAGCTCGTCACCTTTACCGGATAAAATCGCCCCGGTCTGCTCGGCGTTGCTATGCGGTTGTCCCGGTTAGTCAGTTTGTTATGTTACATGCTACTCGTTATGTGCTGTCTACCCGTTGTACAGAGCTACGGAATGTGATGGCGTATATATAAATGAATAAAGAAATAATAATATTTTAATAAAAGCTTTGTCACATACCAGGCCACGCACCCTCACAACCCCCAAGCAGCAAGGGCAAACAAACTTTTTTCACAACCGCTTTCTTACAGAAGGCCACAGCGGGACCCCATTAACCCCTCGCCCCCTCGCCATGCTATAAAACACCAGCCTGCTTATACGAGATGTTTATACCCGAGAGACTTTACATATTAACCCTTTAATGGCTCATCATGAAGACTCTATGCAGTGACTCGCCAGACTTCTCTCATAGCGGTTGTCATGGAAACCTTGACTTATTATTGCCCTTATTTCAAGACACACTTAACAGAGTCACCTGCATTCAAGCAGGGATATCAACCACAACATAAAGGGAGCAAAAGCATGCACCGGGAGCTTCACATATAATCAGATTATCGGAGGAGTCAGTTACAGGTCCTCTTCATGTTAGGATCGGAGCAAAAGCCCCGAGAGATCTCTGGTATGGCAAAGTGCCCCAGTCTGATCCCACCAGTGGGGCAGTTCACCCCGTACCAGTAATAACCCCCCCCCCCGTCTGGGGCTGATACTGGAACCCCCTGCCATAAGCTGTCAGGGAAACATGTAGATGCTTCTGGTACCTGTATACCTCCAGCCGGGATAACCCCCCGCGTCCCTACATCCATACCGTCCTATACAAAGCGTACGGCAATATACCGCAACGCCAGGCACATATATTTACTTATTTACTAATATATCGCCCTTACCTTTTAAATCTCGCGCACTTGCTCTGACGTCACATCCGGGTATTTGAAACTAAACATCTCCCAGCCAGGCCGGGTCGTTGCTAAGTGACGGGAGACACGGGGTGTGGCCTATAAATTCACGCTCTCGTCTTTCGTACGCACTTTTTTTTTTCTTCTTCAATATACTTTATTAACGTGAACATTAGTAACAGTGCGGAGTGGCTGCCATCTTGGTGAGGTTTATGAGATGGTAGTTGTGAATTGCCAGCCTCATAATGGTGAGGAAGGACGTTGAAACCAATTTCGTCATCTTGAGTGTGGCATATGATCGGAAATGATATGTTAATTTTATATATTGGTTACCAATAGCGTATCCAACCCAGCATTGAGTTAATTCGAATCAGACCCACGTGGTTTAGGATAACACATGCGCACAGCTGCAGGGAGTTTGTAATTATCCCCAAACTCTGGCCTCTTTATGGAATTGTGTAATAAGAGTATGTATGGGATCCTTCAGGGTGTTTGCCCCTATGGCAGGGTAAGTGGGCAGATTCTCAAGGTCAACCAGCCTGATTCCTTCATTTTTTTACTCTGATTTAATGAGAACCCAACTACCTCCTAGCTTCTACCCCCGGCGAATCAGGGCAGAGTGTCACTGACAGCGCTGCGCATGCGCAGTATGCATTCTCTGGTGTCCTGCTGCGAAAAGCACAACAGAGGTAGAGCTCTGGATAGAGTGGCAAAGTCGTGACTGTCCAGCATAATGCGGGAAAGTTGGGAGGAATGCAACTGGTTCTGGTCGCACGGCTACGATCAATGAATCACTACAACAGGATCCTTGCGATGGGCGTACCTGGGGACACGCCCACTACCTGCCCTATGCCCCTCCCACCCTCATACAAATTTAAGGCAGTCGTGGCTAGCTCTGCCCCTAACTAAGCCACTCCCCCTGAAGAGTCAGGACGTTCCGATGGACGGCTAACTGGAGCGTTCCATTTTCGGTGGGAGGGGCTTCTTGTGGATCACGTTCACCGCAGGCACAACATGTATGACGCCAAGTAACACCAAAGATCCCGGGTCGCGTCTGAGACATTTTTATTTGTGTAGCATAACACGGAATCCACATGATGTTTAAACCATGAGACAATGAAACTTTGTAAAACGAAGAGGGCCGCAAGAGATTACCATTTTCTTTTTAAGCGTGAATCAACAATACCGTAATTTCCCAAATTGAATGAATCTTAAGCGCAAACATCCCATAAACTCTTTGTTGTTATTCTGTATCCATGGTCTGGACGGTTTCCTCCACCAGCTCCAGACGTTTGATGGTTTCTCCCGTGACGGCCGTGGTTCCCCGGGGATAACGGTACGAGGCCAGTCTACGGCAAAAAAAGAGTGAGCACGTGTTACACGCACACGCGTGAGATCACGGCCGGCACAAGACGCCTGATGCCTGGGTCCGAGAGTGAAATGTTGCCCCTCCCCCAAATAAAAAGCCACACCCACATCAGTTAGCACTTCAGACACTCACACTAACTCACACTAACCCACACACCCAGACACTCACACTAACTCACACACCCAGACACTCACTAACACATACGTACACAGAAGCTCATACTAACCCTGTCATCCAGAGACTCACACCAACACAGCCGGTCACCCACACTAACACACACATACACACGCTAGCATACTCAGACACACACACACTAACATACCCAGACACGGGCACACACAACAACAAACACGCAAACTAACATTCCCGAGCACACTCAGTCACACACAACTCACCTTAACGCACCTGGCAATGTGAGCTGCAGCGCTACCACCGCGAGGTGAGGTCACCTTAATCATAATACTGCCGCCGAATGCACGCGAGCGCCAAAAATCCCCCCCCTTGTAATAACGCCGCCTGGGTGCCGTGGACCCCCCGGGCCGGCTCTGGGTGGGACAGCGGTGGCGGACGCTCACGCCTGCGTGTACAGAACTGTCTTACCTCTTTCCCTGGGTCTCGGTGTCTGTGTGACCTCTCAGGATACGCGCCCCGTCCCGGGTAATGATGCACAGATCCACCCCGCTACCCGATCCCAGGTCACACAGGATCCCCGCAGTAATGGCGTCCGTGACCAGCTTCATCCCTTCCTCCAACTGGGAAACGTGGAGACAGACGACACGGGTAAAGGGCCTCATCTCCCAAAGCAGGACTATTCCGGACTCTTGCGATCTATCCTGTTATTACCCTCAGTCTGCATTCTAGAAAGAAACCATCTGTTCTCCCCACCTTTTTCGAGATCTCCAGGGCCCTGACTTCTCCCTCGCTACAATCCCATCATCCTCACCCGAGGAGCCCTTTATCTTCTGTCTCATTCCCTCTCATTCCCCCTCATTCCTCCGCATTAAGCATGCGCGGTAACCCTTTTCCTGATTCCAAATTTCCAGGTTCCGTTTTGGAATGGATTCGATTCTCACCTCCATGTACGGCTTGTAGCGATCTTCCAAAACAGCTATAGCGGCGGACGACCCCGACCCTGGAAAAGAGAAGAGAACATCGAGCGATGCGGACAGAGACTCCTTCAGACGTTTAGCTCGGGATGGGGCTTCTGAAACGTACACACATACATACACACGCACACATACATACACGCACACATACATACACACGCACACATACATACATACACATACATCACACGTACATACACACGACACATACATAACATACACACAATACATACACACACAGCATACATACACATGCACACATACATACACACATACATACACGCACACATATACATACACACGCACACATACATACACACACACATCATACACGCACACATACATACACACATACATTACACGCACACATACATTAACATAATACACACGCACACACACATACACGCACACATACATACAGCAACATACACGCACACATACATACACAACACACATACACATACATACACACACACATACATACACACATACACGCACACACACATACATACACGCACACATACATACACACACATACATACACACGCACACATACATACACGCACACATACATACATGCACACATACATACACACGCAACACCACAACATACACGCACACATACATACACAACACACACACATACATACACGCACACACACACATACATTCACACACATACATACACGCACACATACATACACACACGCAACATACATACACGCACACATACATACATGCACACATACATACACACGCAAACATACATACACGCAAACATACATACACACACATACATACACGCACACATACATACACACGCACACATACATACATGCACACATACATACACACACACATACATAAACACACACACACATACATACAACACGACACAACATCACGCACACATACATACACACGCACACATACATACACGCACACATACACACACGCACACATACATCCACCGTAATCTAGCACCCGGGGGCAGCTCCCTGATGGGCAGTGGCAGTTTTCGGTTTTAGTGCCCCCCACGTGTTAGAGCAGCGGTGGGATTTCTCGCAGATATCCCAGTATCTGACCCGGGATAAATAACCGCGGGGGGGCCGGGAGCCCGACTTCCTTCCCTCACCAAGGGCAGTGAAGGGGGTGGCGTCTGTAGATCCATGCGGATGCACGCTGTACAGATGGGGGCCATGGATGTCCGTTCCTCCGATGATGATTGAGGCCCCTATGTGGCCCTGGTATCTAAAACAGTGGGAGATACGGCAATATAATTCAGAGACAAATAATTATGTTTCCAAAAAGAAATGGTTTGGTAAAAAAGATCATTTCAGAATCCCTACCGAGACCGGCTGACCGTCTAGTGAGGGGCCGGCAACCTTCGGCACTCCAGATGTTGTGAACTACATTTCCCTTGATGCTTTGCCAGCATTATGACTGTAAGAGCATTCTGGGAGATGTAGTCCACAACGCCTGGAGTGCCGAAGGTTGCCGGCCCCTGCATGGACGCCTGGCTGGGCAGGGCTTCCGGTGACAGGGGGCGCATTGGGTTGGTTACATTGTATCCCGCACGACGTTCTGACCTATACAGTGTCTGTTTGAGCATCCGGTTGGCGGCGCACACTCTCGGCTCACGGCCCGTGGACATCGCGTGGAGATGAAGGTTGGAGGACAGGACTCGGGTCACGTTTTCGGCGTCGGCTGCGACCCCGGCACCGCAGCAGCTATCGCGGAAGAGATAATGCTTGTATTCAGCGCAAATAAATACATGGAAGTAAGAAGAAGGCGATCGCTGATCGACGGACAGGTAGGCAGGCAGGCACTTGCAGGCAGGTAGACATATGAGTAGAGCGGCAGGGGACAGGTGGGTAGACCTGCAGGTAAGAAGCCTGACTAGTAGGTGGATAGAATGGCAACGTAAGGAATATACGTTCAAGGACTTGGTGACACGCTTTGTGTGATAGGTGGATAGATACCCCGGCAAGCAGACACAGGCAGATTAATAGATTGTTATCTATAGGTAGACAGTCCTGGCGGTATACAGACAGACCAGCGTGTAGACAGACAGACCAGTGTGTAGACAGACAGACCTGCAGATAGATACAGAGTTACTAGTAAGTAGGAAGCTGGATGGGGCAGGTAAGCAGGTAGATCAGTGGGTGGATAGCTGGATGGGGCAGGTAGACCAAGAGGCAGAAAGCTGGGTTGGGCAGGTAGACCAGTAGTATCTGGATGGGGTAGGTAGAAGTAGCTGGATGAGGCAGGTAGGCAGGTCAACCAATAGTAGGTGAATGGGGTAGGTAGACAGAGAGACCAGTAGTAGGGGACAGGTGAGCAGGTCGACCAATAGTCATTGGATGGGGCAGGTAGACCATCGGTAGCTGGATGGGGCAGG
>VKOC01006163.1:0-11567 GCA_009364415.1 Spea multiplicata
AAGGAGGGGTAACTATAATGTACTCCGAAGACACTATACCCATTGGGGGTCTTTCATTTCGTAGGTAACTAATACAATCCGCTATAAGCAAACTCAAGGAACTTAGATTTTACTCCAATCTGAAGAGATATCTAAAGGGTAGAGTCAAAATTGTTTACATCAATATTTAATTTGCATTAAGTGAATAAAACAAATTCAGACTAATATAGGAAGACTCAAGGGAATTAAGATTAGCACCAAAAAGATGATTTTTTCTTTCCAGGTAGGAGGTTCAGCTTTCCTCCAAGCTCTAGCGATACATATTTTAATAGCTAATAAAATGTTAACAAGTCACCTGTATTCAAGCAGGGGTTTCAGCTGTGATAACGTAGGGAGACAAGCACCCCGATACTGTGTCAACTTGAGGTTGGGGTAAAAACCCAGAGACCTGGAGGCAAAAAGCGTGGTGGGATTCTGCATAAGCCTTTTTACCTACTCCAGCTCCTAGGTTTGGCCGGAGACCTCTCCTGCGCCGGCTGGTGTTTGGCCAGACATACCTTCCTCACGCTAGTGCGAATGGGTGGTATACTTCCCACTATCCAGCTCTGCCATTGGCTCACACAAGATTTTGAGACCCCGCCCCTTACGCATGCACAGAAAACGTTCCCATTGATATCGGTGGGAATGCTTTCTTGCCACAGAAGGGTGTGCTGCAGCTTCTCCTAAAGTTAATACCATTTCATTTTCCGCACAATCCTTTTTCCTTTCCGAAACTACAACTGTTTTACTTTTTTTTAGGCTCCCTACAAAAAAATATTTGAATATATTTTTTAATATTTTTTTGGCACAATCAAAAAAAAGCAGCAAACTTTGTATTTGATCCGTTTAGAACATCAACGTTTATCCTGAAAAATGTTTGCTCTGAAATAACCAATCCGCTCTTGACGCAGGAATTATCTTTTATGATTCGGAGGACACCTGCAATTTGCAGATAAACTTTACACGGAGCGAAGTGCTCAGCGCTTTCTTCTCCCTCTCTCTCCCTCTCCTTCTCCCTCTCTCTCTCTCCCTCTCTCTCTCTCTCCCCCTCTATCCTCTCCTCTCGTCGCCTCTATCTCGCTCTCCCTCTCCCCCCTCTCTCTCTCCCTCTCTCTCTCTCACTCTCCTGCTTCCCTCTCCCTCCCCTGCTCTCTCTCTCTCTCCCCCTCTCCTCTATTCTCCTCTGCTTCTCTCCCTCTCTCTCTCCCTCTCTCTCTCCCTTCTCCCCCCCCTCTCTCTCCCTCTCTCTCTCTCCCTCTCTCTCTCGTCTCTCCCTCTCTTCCCCCCCCCTCTCGCCTCTCGTCTCCTCTCCCTCTCTCTCTCGCTCTTCTCATCCCCTTCGTCTCTCATCCTCTCTCTGCTCCTCTCTCTCTTCCCTCTCCCCCCTCTCTTCCCTCTCTCTCCCTCCCTCTCTCTCCCCCCCCTCTCGCTCTCTCTCCCCCCCCTCCCTCTCCTCTCTCCTCTCCCTCTCTCTCTCGCTCTCTCCCCCTCTCTCTCTCTCTCTCTCTCTCTCTCTCTCTCTCCGTGTACCCTGGATGATTAGTGTGCTTTATAACTCATCCGCCGATGTTCTCACTGACTCATAATGTTGTAGACGATCGCAGACCGTGTTCATATTAAACAAGCCAGCCCTTGGCCATATGTTATGTATTTAACGTATGAACATGATGGATTTTCACACACTTTCCTACAATATATTCCATTAGCCGCGGTGAATGCTGCCTGATATATTATGGTAATATTGGCACTTGCACCTGCCGTCGAGCTTAAATCCATATTTCCTTATTTTAATATGAAAGGGATTATTTTTGGGATTTTTCTTTTTACTTAATGCCTTTAAAACACAAAGGTCCTTAACCCTATGCGGCAAACTAAGTATAGATAAGGAGACCCCCTTCCTTTTTTTCCTCCCAAATGCCCGTCTTTTCTCAGAATGTTTGCTGGGTATAAGGGTATCGCAGGGTTCTATAACCCTAAAAGCATATAAATCTCCAAAACCACATCATGTAAATCTCCAAGGTGCCCTCCATGTTTAAAAAAAACAAACACAAGTGCACCCCATCTTCCATTAATTAACCCTTACTGCCCCAAGATGACCCATCTTACTCAGGGCCCCCTTATTGTTTAAAACAACATCCACGCACACATCCCCGCGCGTTACAATTCTCCGACTTGAGAACCAATACATCTGTGGTCAAGGTTCGGAGGTAGGGAGAGCTCACCAGACAAAGGGAAAGCTGGACCCCGTACTGGCTGTACCCAGCTGATGGCAGCCTCATAACCTGTAGTGTCCTGCAAACATATTACATTTATAGTTAAAAAAAAGGATTCTGTATATCTAGGGAAAAAAACCCTGAAAAACCAATTTCCAAGCTACAGGATTGTCGATTACTGGCTTTGGAGAGATCTGTAGCCTTGTAATTGCAAACAATGCTTGTACAGGGAGTAGGTATCAAGGTGAAAATCTGATGCCGCTTCATGTTTTTTTTGACTTTTTAATCAAAAGAATAAGGCGTTATTACATTGAAAGGGATTTTAGGAGGAGATTAGTATTTATTGAGCTGCAACTCCCATGATGCCCAGCCAGCAACGTAGAGCAAAATAAACTTGTATGATGTGTGATGTCGGCATGCAGGACAATTTCTGATTCCTGCTTACATGCCGGGATCAGACATTGTGACATCATAGCTTCACCCACGTGTCAAAGCCTTCTCCTGTAAACAAACAAATAAAAAATATAATGTTTTCATTATTGTTTATTGTTTTCCATGGCCCTAAGTCAAACCCGGATGAGGGCCACATGGGCCATACTCATAATTGCAGGTGCACCAAAGCAAAATATTTAAGCCATGAAGCGAAAATGCCTTGTGGGAACTTGGCTTTCCGGCAAATACCTTAGTTTGGTAAAAAGACGGCACCCCCACACAAAATACAAAATTCTTAAAAATGGGAGAAACCAAATAAACTTCATAGCATGTAAATGACTGAAGCCTCAGAACCGTATGAACGAGAAAGGTCAACTGTATTTAGAAAGTCCGGTGAAATGACAAATTCTGTTAAAATCTCCCTGTGGGCTGGATCACTAATTTTAACATCAATGCACGGCAGGGTTTTAACCGGATATTATAAGGAATCGCGCTTAGTATAGCATATCAGTTAACTATGTCATATTATGTTATTAACCCCTTAATGACAAAGCCCGTACATGTACGGGCTCAAAATGCATTGTTTAGGGACCGCCCATTGTCCTTAAGGGGTTAAAATATCATACGTTTATATAAATGTAACACATACTTACTCAGCAAACATAAATGTTCTGTGATGAGCTTCTGTTGTGGCAATAACCTGCAATTAGAAGTTCTCCTTTGATCTTATTGATAACGGGGTGTGATAATGAGATATGTTTGCTAGATGCATTGGTGCACTTGATCAGGGAGCCATCGGCTTTTATTGAGTTGCTAACAGTATGATTTAAGCATATTTTAACCCCTTCACGACAAAGCCTATACATGTACCGGCTCACAATGCATTGTCCTTAATGGGTTAAAAGGCAAGCTGTGTATTTTTTTTTTTTGATAAAGCCCCGTAGACGACCACAAGTATTACAAGATTTTTCCTGTACCTTATTTATTAAAGAATATGAATAACAGCAATTGGCGTTTTATTGGCGTGATCAGAGAATACATAAAAAAAGTTAAGTTGATTTATATATTTTTGAAATTGACGTCAGAATTTTGAAGCCTTGGCCGGCTGTAAATCCCACACATTTCGTTCTAGAAAACCACGTGAAGAAAAATATTAGTGTTTTCTTCATTTTTTGGGGGGGGCCCCTTTCTGTGAAGAAAATATTAATTAGAATATGAAATTATTAAATTAAATATAAAACCATATAAGTTTTTCTTTAATTTCCACTTTAATATATTTTTTATATTAATGATGAACTTCAAACAAAACAGTAATATGTTATTATTAATACATACTTCAAAAATACTAAAAAAAATATACGTTTTTTAATTTATTATTTTTATTGCGGAGGAATTTATACATGTTAAGTACAAAAGAAAAAAAAAAACGCAGCAATTACCTTTTGATAAAACAGAGCAAAAACCTTTAAATCTGTGATTCTGAAATGTCAGCCGGATAGCGAGACCTAAGACTACACTATTTTATTACACATACTCTTTTGATGTTTGTTATATTGTATTTCTAACCTTTTTGGCTTCTGCACAAAATTGTATTGTATGACCCTGTGTTTAGGGCATTAACCCTTTAAGTTTCAGAAGGGCTAGACCAATTGTTGGTGAGTTCTAGCTTGTTTTCTTTTCCTATGTTCTACTTTTTTCTTTTTTTTATTCCACGCAGCGACCTAAAACACACCACGCGTCAGGTTACTTTTCGTAAAAAAAACACATAATCGTCACCGTATTAAAGACGCTATTAATTGTGTGCTGTCTACCAATTTTGGTGGATTATTATTTCTATTTTTTTCGACCAAACCGAGAATTAGTGTTACTTGGTTGCAGTGACTAATAATTATTACCAATATCAATATTAGTATTAGAAATTCACTGTATGACTATTTTAACTGCATATTATTTTTCCGTAGAGTTTGGTGGGGGGGGGGATTCACTCATCTCCCCCCAATTTAGAAACTCTTTTTTTTTTTCTTCATTTGGGATGCCTCGGAAAGGATGACGTTGATAGATTGAGTCTTTTCAGCCACATTAACATACAATGCAATAAATTATATGAAGCCACTTGATGACCTGAACTTGTTTACTGATGTTGATGACCGGCTGGGGTCCCTGAGACTATAGGCATAGCCACCGGCGTAGCTTCCCCTGCACGCTGGGCACGGCTTGGCGCTCCCTCTTGGCGCCGCCTGAATTAGCCGTACCTTAGCTAAGTTTCACATCGATGTCAGACCTTAGCGCCCCCCCCCGACATTGGCGGTCCTAATCTGAAAACAAAGAAAAAATGGGGGCGGAGAGAAACAATCAGTGAGAAGAATCATTGGACCACAGAGGTTGGGGGCAACTGCAGGGCTGCAACTTCTACCTAAGCTGACTGCCTTTTTTTTTAGTTGTTGAAGACTGCATATTAAAGTAGTGACGGAGGGTTAGGGTGGCTCACAAAGTAGCTTACTAGACACTCGATTGCCCCTCTACTGAGTTCCCATACAGCCAAGCAGTCCTGTTAACCCTTGATGTTACACGCGGTACACAGCTGAGCCTTCACTTCACCCTCAAATCTACTTAGAAATTAATTAAGAGACAGAGGCTGCCCTTTTGTTAATTACTCGCCTGTTCTCCCTAACCTGAACCCTGCGCTATATGTTAATGTACCCTCATTTATACATTAATTAAAGGCTGCTTAGTAAGCTGTTCTCTGAGGACTCCTGCCCTGTAACAAATAACCAGCTATATATATTTAATGACCACTCCATGCGCCGCCACGCAGCCCTTACATTAATGCCTAATTCCCGCGCTTTGTAAAAATAAAACAGGCTATAGGCGGGCTAATAAATTCCTAATAAGCTCCTATGTAACGCTTACTATTGGGGTCCGCGGTTATGTGGCTTCTCTAGGGCATCCATGAGAAACCTAATGTCTAAGCGACGGCACTCAGCTACATTCACATAGATGTGTCCACCGAACACGCAAAGCTAAAAGAGAGACGTGTTAGTATGTGCGTGTGTAAGTATATGGATAGATCGTCTTAACAGCGCAAGGTTCCCACGCGCTCCTCAGCATGCGTCAAACAGTGAGAGGGAAACATCGCTGATCGACTGGAGGATCCCAAGCCCAGAACTAGGAGTCCTTATACCATAAGACATTAACCCACGCCATCCTATGCAAGTCCTAACCTAACTATATGTCTTGTATACCTCCCAAGTGCTCTGCTTACGGAGGGCCAGTCCCGCTTGTGCCTTTAAGTCCCTGTGCCTCTTTTTCCTCCCCTGTGTCACTCCTTCCTCCCATGATATCACTCACAATGAGTATAGAAACAGCAGAAAATGGGTTAATTGTACTTCTTAATTAATATATTCTTCCATTATATAAACAAATGGTCACGTAAAAAGCTGTAGCATTGAAGGAGCGCCTAAGGCGGAAGGCAGCCTTCCCTTACCTTGATTAAGACCAAGTCTTTCTATTTTTGATGTGTATATATATATATATATATAATATATATATATATATACTCATTTTCCTAGGTATTAGAAGTACCACTAGCACTCAGAGGGTTAATACATAATAAACAAATTTCATGAGATACTTAAAATATCTCTGTTTACCGAATCTGTTCATTGAACCTTTTTGTGACATTTTACCTTGCGCTTCTCAGTAGCGGCTGTGTTAGTAACCTCCCTTTGAAATCTGATAAACATCAGATTTTATCTGTTTCCAGATTTTAAAAAAAATGCATATTACCGTATTAGCCCGAGAGGAAACAGAGTCTGAACTTGATATCTTTTCATGAGCGAACATACGTAAAGTTACACAACCAGTCAGGACCTCGGTGGTCTCTTCTTCAGATGTAATGCAATGCGATGCCAGTAAACATACAGCATTTGCATTATTATTCATTAATAAGCACTAGGTAAATAGAATTGGCCGGACTGGGAATTTTCTAAATGAGCTGAGACCCCTCAAATATTAACCCTTTAATGGCCTAACAAAGCCTTGCCAATGGCACCAGCCAAAGGGTTCTAGTGAAGGTCCCCCACGATCAAGCATGCTCCTCGACAGTCCTTTCCAACCTCATGGCCCGCGTTACCGCGCATGTTCTGATGGGACATAACTTACTGGTTCCCAGTAACTAAGACACAGAAGTCCGCGAGGTTGGGTGGGAGATATCTACGGAAGCCCCCCCCCAATGAGGACACTCTCGTAGCTTGAAGCCCCAGAATTCTGACTTGATGCCCCAGAATTGCCCTGGAAATCCAGACATTTCCAAAATATGTCAATGTTCTTTGCAACGGTGAGGGTAAAAAAGAATGTCAAAAAATGTTGTTTTCTTCTTCTCTTTGCCTCGGAATTTTCGAGCGCAAGCAAACATTTACGCAAGCAAAAAGCAACGGTTGTTCTTGATGATCGAGTCTGTTTTGACATGCTGCCAAGCACTTCAAATTCTCATTAAATTTGTCCCTCAACTCTATTATTTTCATGTGCTTTCTTCCTGAGCAGCATTCCTCACAGCAAACTCCATCCTATATATGTATTTATTTACTGCTTGATTAAAAAATATATATATATCAAGGAAACTCGGCCCTCTCATCTAATTAAAACATTTTTCAGGTTAAGCAAGAAGGTTAGGGTTCAGGTAATTTCATGAAACACCAGTAAGAATGTCACGGCGAAGGCGGTGAACCTTAAAAGAGAATTATTTTATCATATATATGATGCATATTCATTAAGTTTGAGTTGGGTTCTTCCCAAAATTCTATTTGCCTCCCCCACCCCCGACATTTGCGATAATGGCTTTACAGAGGAACTGCTTTGGTTGCGCTGGCAGAGTCTGCAAAAAAGACTTCTACCTTCTTCCTCCATGGGTTGACGAGGATTCCAGGGCAGTTTCCGGTTTGGATTAGGCAGACTTGATATCATAGCTAGAAAAAAAGTCAAAATCTTGTAAAAACAGAACACGAAATAAAGAGATAATAATACCACAAGTGATGTATGGTTTTCCATGGTGAGGTTTGATCTCAGGTGTGACCGTTGACCTTTGAAGGACACAATGAACTTCAAGTGTCATTCATGACCACCATGGTTTTATTGTTGATCACTGTGGTGTCTTACAATAGTTATAGGGACCGCCGAAGAACACTTTGTATACTGATGTGGGTCTCAGAACATTTCCGAGAGCTTAGGGATTGAATGGATTGGTGTTTGTGGGATGTTTTCAGCCTTAATGGAATGCCTTGACCCATTGTGCACGTAATAAGCGTTGTTAGCCTGAGTAGAATGCTATGAACCTGAGCAGAATGTTCAGAGCCTCATTAGAATGCTATGGTCCACATTAGATCCAAAAAAAGAGCGTCATTGTAGAACTTCATGAACTTCTAAAGACCACTACTAGAGTTTTAGTCGAACACTGTCCCTCATTGAGTCCATGTCAAATATGATAACAATGGCTAGGGTTGGAAATAAAATGGAAGCCCATTAAGTTCTGGTGATATCAAAAATTGACATTGGTCACATCAGTGTAGACCGCTTCTAAAGTTTGGTGACCCGGCCCATCTTACTTCTCATATGCAAAAATAACTGAACCCCCCTCCAAAAAAAAACGAACAATCAGGTTTTTCCTGTACAAGTCTCATAAAGCCCTCTGAAAGGGACAGGAGAGGAATGCTCACAAAATGTGGTCTGTCTCTAAATTTGGTCATCCAACAAAGAGTTGGAAAGCCCAAAGTATTATTATTATTATTTGGCCAACAACACAGCCTTTTAAAAATGGTGGAGGGTGATTGTCCAGAGCCTTTCTTTTTTCCCATTGGAATAACTTGGGGGGATAGAACTCTATCCTTTTTATGATCCAGAGATTAAACATATAGATGTTACCGCCGATAAACATGTCTAAGTGTATACAAAAATCAGGCACAACTATACCCTCTGTCATCACTTAGATAGAGTCCGAGGTTTTTTGGGGTAACAGCTCGTTCATTCATGTAGAGACATAAGAATGATTACCGCACATTCTCTCTCTCTTACCTTCAACTAAGACAAAGCATTAATTGCGCTCTCTATCATTTTGAGCAAATAACCCTTAGCAGATCTGTCAATTCATTCTGTACTTTAAAGGTTTAATTGCAGGAAAACAACACAAGCTTTAAGAAACTTTTCCGGTTTCTATGGCAACAGCCTTATCAGTGCCCGCATTTGTCTTACACAGACATTAAAAAGAATTAAAGAATTATTTATTGGAAGGGTTTGGGCCTGGACTGGCCATGTGGCAAATCTTGCAAATGGCCGTCAGGCGACTGACAGCTCCACATACCTGCCCTATCTGCCACCCCAGCAACAGAGCGGTTACTGAAGAATGCAGCCACTAGCTAAATATGCTCAACCCCCCCCGTTGGCCGCACTTATGTCATCAGGTGGCCATTGGCCTTAAAGTGCCAGTGCAGCCTCGCCTAGGGCAACCCCGAGCCTGAATACACCACCAAGAACGCCCCCTTGGGGTTGTCATTGAACTTCCCCGAGAGATTATTGCGTCTCCGGTCCACTAGGTCCTACTCTATGACGGAATAAGAGAGTAGGAGAGTATAGATCAGCTCGGCTAGCGATAGAGGAACTCGGTGGGGGATTTTCATTTTAAAATTACTTGTTTAAATGCTCCATTCTATCGGCTTCCCCCTTCGCTCCGCGTTGGCCTCGGATTACACCACCCCACTCATGCCTTTAACTAATCTCATATCCAGCTGATTATTTCTTAATAAATCCTGGCTCGGTTGCTATGCTCACCCTGGCTACAGATCAGATAACAAGAGAAACCTGGTGAACTATAACCATTTGTTTCAATTTATGGATAAGTAGCAGAAAAGTCTTGTCATCATCTTTTGGGATAGAAGAATTTCTGAATTATTTGTACAAAAAAAAAAAAAGATAGGAATTCATATAACTAGTTTAAAAAAAACCTTCTATTTGAGGTTCATGTGACTAAGAATGACTAAAATAATAATAATAATAATAATAATAATGTAATAATAATTCATATTATAATTTATTTATCTAGCTTACAACAATTTCCGCAGCACTTCTGCGAATGAATGAACCAAGACATTAGAGAAAGATGGCTCGGCTCGCAAGCTTACAATCTAGAGGGGGCGAGGTATAGAAAGACACAAGATGAAGATAAAAAAAAATATCTTATTTTTCCAAAATATTTCCAAAAAAATGATCTTATTTTTTCCAAAAATTCTGCTTAAATTATTATTTTTTGTTCATTATTATGCCTGTATTTTGAGCCCAAAAATACAATGTCTGATGTATAGATTTATATAGATTATCTTTCCATAGCATGCAGGATCTGGGCGGGAAGTGGGCGGAGTCAATGTCTGCCCTTTAAACGCTCCGACTTTGAGACCCCGGTAGTCAGCGCCCAGGCTTAATAAAAAATACTTAGTTCTCCCGAACTATAAATGTTTGATCTGCGTCATAAATGATTGGGTTAACGTTAATGGCTTCACATGGGGACATTGTAGCACCTCCGCTAATCGTTAAAATGGCCGAGAGGAAAGATTTGCATCCAATTTACATAATCAGCTTATATTAGTAATTCAAAATAGGGAGAGACATCAAAATATTTTAATTTAACTATTTTTTTTGTTACTTTTTTTGATGAAGCCGTTCTAATGCAAAAAAAATAATAATAAAATAAAATCTATATTAATCAAATTTTGGATGGCAGACGTAAATGCTGGCAACGCGACAGCGTACAAAGACTTCAACACCTGAAAACAAGTTTAGAATGTGTTTTATTGATATTTCCAGATTGTTCTGAGTGCATTTAACAGAGGTAATAGCGCACCAATTGCTTAAATTGAGAAGTATTTTCTAGTCATTGTTAGTCCAAGGACTAAGTAAAAGAAAGTAAAAAAAAGAAAAGAAAAGTAAAAAAAAAAGTGGATCTGTCACTTTTCCAAATCCTGCCATTTAAAATACAATGTTCTTTAAATGTGAGATTTTATAAAAAAAAACAATGTTGGCCGTGCCAACGCTCCATATTCTGATGATCCCAACACTCCATTGGAATAAGTAAGGGGATATTAGCCCCCCACACCGTCATTTTTTTGCCCCTACTGTAAAAACATTTCTGAACGCCTATATGAGTCCTTCTTGGTGATTAAGACCGAGGAACTCCGCCCCAAAAGGCAGTGTGATAAGAACATAGTGTATCTGTCTACTAGATTGGGCTAAAATAGCAGAACTAGAACATATACAAAAAAAAAAAAAAAAAAAAAAAAAAAAAAACCAAACTGTTAACAAACACTGGAATGCGTGAAAAATCTGTGTTGAAGCAGAAAATAATACTATATTTTTTAAAAGTTTTCACAGCAAAAAGTTTTTACTTATTTATTTATTTATCTATTGCTGGCTAATTAGCTTTCAGTGCTATTTCTGTTCAAAAAAAAAATTTAAAAAAAATAAAATGCAAAAAAAATACTAGCATCGCTTTACCAATGTACCGTAACTGCTGATTTCTCAATGCGCATCTAATTAAATCTCCCGCCAGTCTATTGGCAGTACATGAATTTAAATATTTCATCATAATATCTCTTGTAAAGTGATGCAAGCGGGCAGTATTTTTTTTTAAGCGCTCTGATTTGTTTTAAAATACAAGCAATGCGAGCGCAGTTAAGTGGGTATTATAGACCATCATCTCGTGCTTGCATTTCCTATCCATTTGCCGTGAAATTATTCTGCGCGGCTGTTTGGTCCGAGAGCACCGGAAGCGCGGGCGTTAATGGGATAATAGGCATCGGAATTAAAATTACAATCTTTGGGATATATTTGATTTTCTATGAAACTGATTAAAAAAAAAAAAAA
>VKOC01006165.1:0-31743 GCA_009364415.1 Spea multiplicata
TAACATACACATTGTAACATACACATTGTAACATACACATTGTAACATACACATTGTAACACACATTGTAACACACATTGTAACACACATTGTAACATAGGTTCAGCGATAAAAGTATACAGCCCAAAACATCCAGCACTTAAAACATTAAAGAAACTGGGTTCAAGTGCTTCTTTCTTGCAAATGTTTTAGTTTCCACCATATCAATTTAAAGGGAGTAAAGTGTTAGAAGTGTTAGTATTTGAGCTCTTAACGGGGATCTGGACTCAATATATTCAAACACCATATAGAATTCTCAAATATCACAAAAGGTTCCTTCGTGTTCTTGTGTTGATCACTTTATGGAGTCTAAGATTAGCAATAGTTCACAAGGCCCTGGGACTTTGTATATTCACAAAGCGAAGATGAAACACTCATCATGACTTTTCGATTATTCAAGTATTGTACATCACGGCTTTGAAGTTGTCGATTTTATTAAACAGAAATTATTTTCAGAGTGCTTAGTCTTGTTGCCCACATAATCAAGCCTAGGGCAACGTTCCAACATCTGGGTGGTTTGTCAACAAACAATTCTGTTCCAAGAGTTCTGTTTTAAAAATGTTACGGCTCTGAGTATTCCGAAGGTCTGGACTAGTACTGACTTACAATAGCCACTCAGCTGTACATAGCTTGAAAAAACTATATTACTCATTAAAGAAACATGAAGCACCGCATACAGGCTGAAGTTGGCCGGAAACCATTAAATTGACTACTTAATGCAGAAAAAACCCCCAACTGATTTTTAGACAAATCGGTTGGAGACATATACCTTGACAAGAGATAGGGACCATTTGGCCCATCTAGTCTGTCCATAAAAAACACACAAAAAACTTAGAAGTCAGAAGCGATTCAAAGCATACAATGAAACCCAATGATGCCATTCACAAAATGTTAGGAAAAGACAGCAAACCATTAAAACCAGCCGGCTCCGCCGTTCAGTGCATTTGATTGCCAAGTCAGCATCAAGCCGAACAGAGCCTGTCGTGTATCGGTGGTAATTTGGTGATGGGCATGGAATGGGCAGTTACTGCTTATTGGTTAGGCAGGCAAATTGTCTCTTTTGTTAGTCAAAGGCCAGCACTGTTTGGCAATTAATATAAAATTCTAGAATGAAGTAGTCAGAAATATAATTCACTCACTAGGGGGGCTAAATTTAAGATACTTGCTCACTTGATGCGCCAGGATGTGCTCCCCTGTGACATCAAGCTGGAGCGGTGCATACATGTAAGGGTTTACAGGCTTACTTTACTTCATGTGCCCTATACGTTCTGCCTACAACGTTTTTTGTTTTACAATGCGTCTATCTTTTTTTCTCAATAAAGAAACAAAAATTCTCAGTTTTCCTATCAAAACAGCAGGGTTATATGTATGGGTTTTTTTACCATCCTTAATCAGACAAATGAGGATCATGGGCATTGCAGTCTAACAGCACCTGTAAAACCAGTTGGCAAAAATATTCCGCAATAGTAATTTCTACATATATGTAACAGTAACGCCAGCCAAACCGAGCCCTGTTACTGTGTGGCAGGCTGAAAGAACAGTGTGCTTCGCGATTTGTGTGGCAGTAAAATGCTGACACTAAGAATACACAATAATTTGCCCCCGGCTTTGGCTTGGTCTGTGCTTTAGATTGAAGGATTGGCATTTGACTGCCTTTTACTTGTGTTTCTTCCAAGTCAGACACCTGGTTTGGTTGCAGCACAAATAAGCCATTCATTATTACCCTCTGATCTTTTGTTATATACACAGGTATATGTTTTTTCTCATGTGAATAAATACATATTCCATTCCATACGCATACTATATATATATATATATATATATATACAGTATGTATACAGGCCCATCCCTAGTACAGGGGTACTGGTACAGGGCCCAGGGCAACTTCACTTTTGCAGGAGAAATGCTGAGAATGCAAGCAATCTGTGTTTTCTCAAAGTGACTTTTCAGCAACCATTTCTACTTTTCAAAGAGATCTTGGGCTGAAGCCCGTTTTTTGTTATTCCCTTTTTTTCTTTATATGCATGGAATAGAACATATTATTTAATAAATATTTTATTATCATTTTGCATGTATGAAGCTAAAATAAAAGCACAAGGAATATTTCCTAAGCCTTTTATACGTTTACTAAGCTGCTTTTCCACTTGTGTGCTTGTGGCCTCAATACTCGTATCGAAGTAATGCCACTTGTACCATGTTGTGTAGTAGTTACCCTGTATAGTAGGGACAGCTCTGGCTGGATTCGGTGTACCTGCTCTAGCACCCACACACAGAGCCATAACTAGGGCTCTTGGGGCATGGTTGCTGGTAATTCCCTGGGCTCACATCATATCCAAAAATGGGGGGCAAGTGAATTCCCTCCATGTGACTTAAGCCAAGGCAGCTACCCCCTCTAGCCCCATGGAAGTTACTGCCTAGCTGTGACTCTCATTCTAACACCATTTACTAACACCCACACACTCTTATACCATACATATTTAGACATATGACACACACTCATACTGACACCATACACTAACACCTACACACGCATACTAACATCAACTACTAACACACACTCTAACACCATACAGTATGCACTCACACATAAACTCTCATACACTAACACAAATGTACACTCACTATAGCACCATACCCAATACCAGCACACTCACTCAATACAGTTACTCATACATATACACACGCTCACTCAATCTCTTCCTCTCTTCTCCATCTCTATCCCTCCAATCTTTAGTGAGGTGGTAGAAGGCACCACCATGATGTTATTTCCTATGTGAGGAAGCATGAACATGTAGGAGGTGCCGCTAGACATACAGTTTGCCCACGGAACTATAAATCCTGCATTCGTTGGTTTAAGAGGTGAAAAGGGCATATAAATGTACTGTATATAATAATTCACATCTCCAAGACTGAGTCTACGGTTATTCCGGCATCCCCTCTGTCCGCAATTCCTGACATCTCCATTACTGTTGACAACTCCACCATCTAACCAAGTTACCAAGTTCGCTGCCTTGATGTCACACTTGACTCTGGTCTCTCCTTCATCCGTCACATCCACTCACTCACCAAATCCTGAAAAACATCTCCCGAACCCACCCATTCCTCACACAAGAAACAACCAAAATATTAATCCGTTCCCCTCTCTCGCGTATCCTCTCTCCAATTCATCCTCTTCCTTTGTCACCGTTCCTCATCTGCTGTTCCACTGTGCCAATCGCTCCATTGGCTCCCCATATCCTCCAGAACCAAATTCAAATTTCTTACATTGACCTACAGTCCTTAACAACTCTGCACCCCCCCCCAATATCCCTATCCTCCTATACAAATACACCCCTCACCGCCAAATAAAAACATGGATCCAGAAACAAAGGTTATAGAGTCATAGATCTGGTCATGAATAGCCATTAATTATGGTCTTTGTCATTAAACGTGGAAAAAAAGAAACATTTAATAAATGAATTCTACTTTTCTTTGGCATTCTAACTAAACAGCACATACAACTGCACCACTGCTAGATTTAACAAAGGCCTAGATAAATTACCCCGGGGCTGTTGTACAATTAAAGGTCACTTTTCAAAGCTTAATTAGATATCAAAGAAGTGCACGTCCAGATTTGTGTGATTCATGCAATGAAACATTCCTCGTTACGTCATTGTCCTCAAAAACATGGAGGTCATTTTAGGTTAACCAGTTAAAAGATGAAATAGGAGCCAATACTGATGCCTCCAAGTAATATAAATACTCAACAAGACTCTATTTACAGTATATTTGTTCATATGGCAACAGGTTTGATATTTCCTAGAGATTATCAATCTTCCATAATTTTCCATTAATTAGTATTTTGAAGGAATACATAAAAAGCTAGAGGCAAAGGGTTGATTAATAATATATATATTTCCTCATTTTTCTGTGTAAATATTTGCCCATATGTTCCAACACTTCTGACATTTGCTTTATAAGATCCCAATTAATTGGAATTGGATATTTTTCATGCCTAATTGGAATGTTGCTTGTGTCAGCTTTCTTCACGACGTGAAGTTATGCCAGTTTTCCACTCTGTGTTACATTTCATTGGGATGCGTAATATGAAAGAAATATGTAGTTTATTAATAGGTTAACAAGGAGGGATTACTTTTTTGGCATCTACAGATGCAATGTCCGCAAAGCAAGCCTGGAACGCATTACGCACCCACCTATACCCTGGACAAATGCAGTTTAGGGGGTACAGAAATTTTAGGACAGGAAAATAAAAAGGTGTTTTAATATAATGGCCTGGAACGGGTAGAACCTAGATTCAGCGTGGCTACCATATGGAGGAAGTGTGGTAGCAAGTGTGATCACAATCACTGATTTAACTATACAATATACAAGTTGGCCAACATACCAGGAATCTCTCCATTTTTCGCTGCACGCCCCGATCCCCCTTCAACAATGGTGTGTGTCCCACGACGTCATTGGGACAGCCGCCGGAGGCAGCAAGACCTCCAACCCACAAGGGGGGGCTCTGGGTAGTCGGAGCCAGAGAGTTCCCAGGTATGCTGGCCAAGCTCTATATGTCGGAGAAGCTCAATGGGTTTGGACCATCATAATGTATAGTAGTGAAGTCAAGGAGCTGAAACACAACTCTCCTGCAAATACTTCTGCCAAGAATAAAGCCCAAAGACAAGACCAGGAAACAAGCTTAAGGTCGATTCAGAATCAACGTCAAAGGTCATGTTGACTTTCAAAGCCAAAGATTAAATCACCAGCCAGCAGTGTCCATACTGAGGGGTGTCTGAAGGCAAAGTGACTATTATTATTATTATTATTGTTTATTGTTTTATATAGCGCCATCATATTCCGTAGCCCTGTACAATGGGGTAGATGATGGTTCCCTTAGATAGAGGAAGGGAAGTCATGAAGACTCTAAAAAAGTCAAATACAGAAAGGAGGAAAGAAAAAGCAAGAAAAGTCAAAGGTGCACAAAGGGGCGTAAATGAGAGGGCACCTGACTTTGTGATAAAGCTGGCCGTAGGGGTTATACCCGTCCAAAGAAATGTTTAGATGCACTTATTTGTGCCTCCCATAGGTCATTGTCCTTTATCTGAAATAAAACACTGCAGGACCCGTGACTGTGACTGTTTTATGACAACCTAATAAAACTAGGGCTATGAGTAACATTGAGAAAGAAATTTTTTTTAAAGAAAAGTGTTTCAAACCTGGAGCTTGTTTTTTTTTTTCTACCAACCTCTCTTTTCAGCTTGTAAAGGAAAAGCTAAAAAAAGAAAATGGCATCAAAAAGTAAATATTTTGCACTCACATCAGGCGCGTGACCTCTGAGGTAAGTCGGCTCAGCTGTTTTTCTGAGTTCGACAAAGAGGAAAGTTTCAACGAATGCACATTTTTTAGGAAAACAATCCAGACTCGTCCAAAAATAACTGCTATATGTGGTTTGAATGTTCAAGGGAAAATAAAACAGGAATTTAAAGTATATACATATATATATATATATATATATACACAGTTGGGCTCAAAAGTTTGCATACCCTGGCGTAAATTGTGAAACGCTGACATTGATTCTGAAAAAAAAAAACATGCAAAAAGCATTCTTTTATTTAAGGCTAGTCACATATGAAGCCATTTATTAGTTGTTTGTCTCCTTTTAATCATAATAATAACAGATATCACCTAAATGGCCCTGATCAAAAGTTTACATACCCTTGAATGTTTGGCCTTGTTGCAGATACACAAGGTGACGCACAGGTTAAATGGTAATTAAATGTTAATTTCCCACACCGGTGTATAAATAGTCAGCGAGTTTGTTAGCGCTCACGTGGATGCACTCAGCAGGCTAGATAACGAGCCATGAGGAGCAGAAAAGAACTGTGTAACACTGTAATGGAACTTTATAAAGATGGAAAAGGATATAAAACGATATCCAAAGCCCTGGAAATGCCAGTCAGTACTGTTCAATCACTTATTAAGAAGTGGAAAATTTGGGGATCTGTTATATACCAAGCCAAGGTCAAGTAGACCAAGAAAGATTTTAGCCACAACTGCCAGAAGAATTGTTCGGGATAGAAAGAAAAACCTACAGGTAACCTCAGGCTGCTCTGGAAAAAGACGATACTTGAAGAAAAAGGAGCTGCCGGGTCGATTCACCAGAAAGAAGCCTCAAAAAAGCCCGGTTACAATATGCGCGACACAACAACAAATGCCTCACAGATCATGGCACACTGTAATTTGGAGTGACAAGGCCGAAATAGAGCTTTATAGTCACAACCATAAGCGCTATGTTTGGAGAGGGGTCAACAAGGCCTGTAGTGGGAACACCATCCCCACTGTGAAGCATGATGGTGGCTCACTGCTGTTTTGGGGGTGTCTAAAGGCACAGGAAATCTTGTGAAAATTGATGGTAAGATGAATGCAGCATGTTATCAGCAAATACTGGCAGACAATATGCATTCTTATGCAAGAAAGCTGCGTATCGGACGCTCTTGGACTTTCCAACACGACAATGCCCCTAAGCATAAGGCCAAGTTGACCCTCCAGTAGTTACAGCACAAAAAGGGTCTGGAGCGGCCATAACAGTCTCCTGGCCTTAATATCATCGAGCCGCTCTGGGGAGATCTCAAACATGCGGTTCATGCAAGATGACCAAAGACTTTGCATGACCTGGAAGCATTTCGCCATGACTAATGGGCAGCTGTACTACTTGCAAGAATTTGGGGCCTCATGGACAACTATTACAAAAGCCTGCACACCGTCATTGATGCTAAAGGGGGCAATACACAGTATTAAGAACTTTTGTTCCTCTGTTTGCCTGCACTACTTGAAACCTTATTCCCGACAGCCGCACTAAAGCATATAAAAAACTTTATGGGTACTTTACTGTGTATTCATTAGACTTTTTAAAAATAAAATAAAAAATTACCTCTGGTAGAAGCTGCAGTTCCACAGCTGCAGCTCCCATCCTCCAATTTTCAACACTTATTGGCTGCTTGAACCAGCCAATCGCTGGCAGGAAAGCACTGCCATTGAAATCTTAATAGACATCTGCCCACAGCATTCGCCAAGCCAGCACTGGAGCTGACTGGCAGTAAGTGTTTGACTGAACATTTAGTGTTCCATATCAAGCATATGAGAAATTAATTTTTAGTGTGGGTGCAAGCAATTCAAGCAGCCAACAAGCATGGCCAGTCCGGCATTATATATACTAAAGGATGACCAACATCTAATGGTCGGCTGAGAAGACACTTCTTGTATATTCTGGGTAACCAGTGATCTATTCCCTAGAACTTTACATTGAGTAGAGAACCTACAGAGCCTACAGGTTCCTATCGGTAATTGGCATCATTCTCTTTCAATGAAGACAATTGTGGATGGTATTCATTAAACATGAATGGTAACAGGAGATATGGTAACATGCCCCCGGCTTAGCTTAGAATTTGCCTCCTGGCCTGTCTTATAACTCATGCTTCAAACATTCCAGAACCTTGACACCCACACACAAACAGCACTTAAGACAGGTGGTCAACATGGAGTCAGATGTTGTCAGTATCAGTCTAAGCTGCTTGTGGTCTCCTGACTCATGGCTTAATCACGACTCAAGCACAATAGTATCTAAGTTAAGCTGAATATTTGGAACAAGAAGAAGACGGTTACTCTCCAAAACAAGGGCAATGAGTATTATAACTTGTCAGCCCATATTCTTTGCTCGCTTTACTCACGTGTACACCTGACGAAGACAGTAATAATAACTGACAGCTGAAGAAAAGTGTGTCTTTGTGTTAAGAGAACACATGGCCTCATAAGTGTCTGATAATTGTTCAGGAACTCTTCACGCTTCGCGTAACTTCGTATATTAATGCACCTTTAATGTTGCCAAACTGCGTGTTACTGCCAGCCATTGTCAGTCAAATAATGAGACTTTAAGACATTTGTAGTCCTTGGGACATCTGATATGAGATGCCAAATGCAGCCAAGTCTTTCATGTGTTACACATCTGTAACTGTTAGACCAGGCGCGCATTTACTGTAGTCAAACCATACGTCTCTGCTCCTGGTTACCTTTCTGTGCCCCAGCATCCTCTTTTATTATAGAAACATCCACTGAGAGGTATCCGTAAGGGTGGGGCCATGAATAACTATTTTAAATATATATTATATATATATATATATTTCAGAAAAAACTGTCTTTTCTGAAATAGTCCATGATATTGTAAAAGTCTGGAACCCTCCTGTTCCTCACCACAACTCCAGTAAATCCTACCCATCTCACACGGATGTGAACATTAACCTTCACCTGCCGCCATGAGCAAGTTAAAGGTGCTGTTCCACATAATTGTTTTTTCCACAACTCCCCTAGATTTTTATATTATTCTTAAATAAGCAAAGATGATACCTTTATTGGCTTACTGACGTATAATGGATTGCAAGCTTTTAAGACTATCTAGGTTTCTTCTTCAGGCAT
This sequence comes from Spea multiplicata, assembly GCA_009364415.1. Classification (NCBI taxonomy): domain Eukaryota; kingdom Metazoa; phylum Chordata; class Amphibia; order Anura; family Pelobatidae; genus Spea; species Spea multiplicata. Next base: position 8,491 of record VKOC01006165.1, read on the forward strand.
ATATGCCTGAACTGCAAAGATGTGCAGATTTATATTTTGTACTGAATAGCCACAGACTGGGACCAGTTAAACTGTGTGGTCTACGTGGCTTTCACATGAAGCTTTACATTGAAGCTCAATGTAACTGTGAGGTCTCCGTAGTGCAGCCATGAAGGTCGCTGGGTCACAGAGAAAAGCGACGGGTCTAGAAGAAGCAGTCCCCACTGCAGAAATGTTAACCGATCATTAAATCTGTTGAAAAGATCCGTATCCTGTGATTCTAGAACTGTTGGGCCAATAAAATGGGTTAGAGAACCATGTTTTTGGGGGTGTCAATGGAGGTGAAAAGTGGAGACATTAACAGTAGCCCCAACCCTTTATGGCCATCCTGTGCCCTTTTTGCATGTGTGACGAGGTTATCGGGTGTCTTGGGTTATATAGCTTAAGACCTGAAGAAGGAAAAAGTATAATTCATCCCCAAAACACAATATAAATACACAATAGGCATACAACAGGTAACAATAATTGTTTTGGTTTCTCACTCTAATATACTTGATCACCTGTAAGCCCAATGAATTGCAATAAGCTCAATACAAACAGACTTCAATCTTTTCACACGCACTCCGTAGTTCATCTTCCTCTCAGATAGCATAAAACGGTACTATTTTCCCATGATAAAGTCACCAGAATGACTTATTCACCGTGTTATAACACCCACCTCCCTCTGGTCCTCAAGATCTTCACACAGTCACTGCCTTACATCATCATTCTTCTGAATAACTGAACTCTCTTAAACTCTCCCATCCTGCAAACTGTCTGAAATTCCGTGCTTTTTTACAGACGTTCCCATGTTTTATATGTTTAAGTCATTCCTAGATATATAACATCAGCGATGCTGGAAATAATATTAATATAAAGCTCAAAATCCCTTGTGTGCGCGTATCATACTTATATGACTCTTTCTTTCCTCGCGAATGGCTCTAATGTTTAAAGTCTAACAGAATACAGTCATCCATCCCACAGCAGAGACGATAATTATCAGCACCTTGTCCCCAAAGTCTCTATCATGGGTTGAAAACCACAAATGCAGGATTATATTATATTATATTTAAAAAAATATATAGGATAAAGTGATCACAACTCAACATTATTCATCCAAGTGGAAGTTCTCTAGCCCATGGAACAGTGTAGCTAAGTGAAGGGGGGTCTTGACTGAGTGAGGAGGTGGGCTTAATAGAGCTTAATAGGATAATCAGCTTAAGGGACTTTGGGAGGTCCTGTATAAATAGGTCCCTCTGTTTTGTAGCAGTCACTTCTAATTAGTTTTCCTTACATGAATCTTCCCTCCCTGTTATTAGTAGGGTGAACAAGGTTCTTTCTTGTCAGTGTCACAGAGGTTGGGCTGGTTGGTGTAAGGTGGGGGTGGAATAACCGTTGGCTAATAGGAAATAGTTTGTTTTTGGTTTGGTTGAGGTTGGTGGTTTCGAGCTGGTCTGTGGATCAGAACTTGGTGTGGGAAAGGTGCATCTCAGTAGGCTATTGGTTTTGTTGTTGGGGTTAATTGTGGTGTTATATGTATGGGAAGGAGCGGGGTGTCATTATCACATATGTTTGGACACCTATGCCCCCAGCTTGGCCGTTAACTCAGAACAACACCTTCTGCACCACATGTTCAATATTTGGGATCAAATAAATAAAATAATAAAACTCTACAGTTGAGATGATTGAAAGGTAATTTATTGTTAAATGACTGAAGACTCTGTAACTTTCTGAACTAAACGGAGTGTAGCCTGTTCTTCTAGCTAAATTATTACATTTGATTTTTTCTTTTTTAACCCTTTAAAGACCGGGACGTACCTGGTACTTCCGGGTCACGGATCACCGGCAGACCGGGACGTACCAGGTACGTCACTGCTTTTACGCGATCCAGCGTCGCTTTGAACGCTGGGATCGCGAGGGGCGGCTGCTACTGACCGCTGGGTGTTCCCAGAGATCAGTAGCAGCCACCCCCCCTCAATTCCGTGCACGTGATCGCTTTGCAGCGAATCACGGAATTTAAATATTTAAAAAAATACTGCGGTCTTCAAGTGAAGTGAAGGGGTTAATGTTGCCTTATTTTGGAGTATCAGTATATATATATTACTGTATATATATATATACGGTAATATATATATATTATTTGTGGGACAGGAACGCATTTAAAGCAGGTTGAGTTATTACCCCTTCTTCAATCTCCATCTAAAGGAGCCAAGTGGTGGTTCTACCCTAGAGCCACCCATGACGCTCAGAAAAAGAGTGAACTTCAGGTCACCTTCAAACAGAGCTGCAAAATATATTTGTGCCTTGATCCTGATGAAGGCATCATGGGTGTGTCTGGCAAGAACTCTTGCTTCAAAGACCTGCATTTAGCTGCTAAGGAATCAAATGTAAGTACAGATGATTCATAAGAAGTGACTGCCAGTGAAAAGCCCCTCATTACTCAGCTTCTCACATTCCTTTAGTGTTATGTTCAAAGTCACCATAATACAGTGAATGATATTGAACAACATGACGATGGACGAAATGTTTCAATGAGTCGTAAACATTTCCAATAATACAAAAAAGTCCTTATTTGAGGTTTCGTAGATCATGGCCTCGTACCAGGGGAAGACAGATCATGACTCCAGATGGCCTCCTGGCCTGGTGGGTCAAAGGTAGCATGGAGTTAATGGAGATAAAATGGATCTGTCGCCCTGTATTCACAGTTTGAATATCTTAGGATGAGCAAAACAGCTTTCTATTAGCCTCAAAAGGCAATATTAGTTATTAAAAAATATTTGATGCCATGTTATTATGTCTTCTTGACTTGTTTGGCCAACAACAAAAATATCTTACTATTATGTCTTCTATAAGACTCAGATAATACAACCAAATTTAGAATTTTGGTTTATAATCACATCTAGATTTGTGATGTGAGAGTTCTAAAATATTATTATTTTCATTATTTATTATTATTATTATTATTATTATAGATACAAAGTTCCAATGACCATGGATCGAATGTGATTGCGTGTGTGCAGCAGGTCTCCAGTCTACAGCGAGGACTCAGGAGCTGAATTTCTTGGAGTGAAGTTTAAAGTTAAACTTGGGGAAGCAGTCATTGATCTGTTTGCTGAGATGGACAGACCCTGCCAAATTAGATCAGTGGAATTATCACTCCATTTGGAAATTGATCCCATGTTGGTGGTTTTGTAAATACATATTGATCATTTTCCTGATTTAATACCAACCAGAAAAGTTAATATGCCTGCTCCTTTCTATTACATGTTAGAATGTTGATTAATGCACATTGGAAAAAGGAATATGAGCAATTATTATTATAAGTATAACATGCAAATAATAACAACAAATACGTTAGTTCTTCACTAAAAAGTGTCTGGCAAATCTTCATAATTTTACCAGCGATCAGTAGTCAGATAAGAGCTCAGATATACAACCATCTCGATTTACAAAAAATAGTAATGTCAAATTTAAAAAGGCATTCTTAGCACGAAGGGATTGATGAATATCATGGCGCTATATAAAACAATAAATAATAATAATAATACCGCAGAGGGCTTTAAATATTCCAAGGGAATGTTTAAGTCCCCTTAAAACAACATTATGTTCAAAAAGACAAATGGGAGAGGCTTGACATAATAATGTTATCTGTAGGGTGTGTATTGGACGCTATGATATTCCATTGCCTCCGGATAATGTTCTTTATTATTTCGTTTTATATGCTTTGGGGAGATTTACGCGTCCTGTAGCAGTGATCTAGAGGTACACAGATGGCCTCTTTCAGGGATACACCCTTGTTCTCTGATGGGAAAGACTCAAAGATAGCCTTTTTTTCCAGTAACTTATCATTCATGTCATCATAATTTCTGTGTAGGATGATGATGATGATGATGATCTCACTGTATATTTGGTTCAAATAAATTATCTATACGATAATAACATTTAGTATGTGGGATGTTATCAGAAAGGAGGCCATTGTTCCTCTTCGGGTTTTTTTTTTCACGAACACCCGATTAATAATATCAGCAGCTTGGGATGTTTATAGGAAAGTGGCTTGAGGCTAGACACATTTTATGGATTAGACACAATATGACACAATATGGATCCTGTATGTGTTTATCATGATATTAAAGTGAGGTTGAAAGGATTACTGTGAGCTTGCAGATGAGTTGGAAGCTCATTCCCTCCATCAAATGCTGAGCTGGCCCTCCAAAATGCATAGGTAATATGCCGAGAGTCACAAATAGCTTACTGATTTAACTATACATGATGCAGGGCCAGCTTGGCTCTTAATAATGCATAGTAAAAATGTGAGATTAAATATTCAACCCTGATATAGACCCCAGATGTAGTGAATGGTCCACTGTTTCCCAAAACTGTTTTGGGCCACTATATCACCGTACCAACTAGCTAGACCGGCCCCAAGCTGAAAACAAATTCCCCATATCGAACTCCCGCTCCTCATTACCCCTGAAAATTCTCATATAGAATATGTAGGGAACATAGATGGGACATGGTAACACTCAGGTTTAGTATCCAAAGTCTGATATATATTCTAAAGTCTTCATATTGTATTTAGCCCTGAAAATTGTTTTATTAAAGAATAGATGCTCGTCTTCAAATATCTTTCTTGTCTAAAAAATGAAAATCATGCATTAACAATTTAGAGAAAGTGAGGTCATTATATGAAAATGGCAATTCCAGTTATGAATTGTGTGAATAATTCCCCCCAGCAGTGCTGGTCTGTTAGGGGTATGTGTCATGACAGATTATTCTTTCACAGTTTGTAGGTGAATCATGGTAAATTCTCATAACTCAAAGGTTCACCCATGTTTTAAATAATATTACTGAGTATTCTCGCACTGGTCCATTTTATATTTACAATGATTGTGAAGAAAAAGTAAATTAACCCTTTGGAATTACCTGTTTTTTGGAATTTCAGGCAGCCACCATGACATTATACTGTATGATACCTTGAAAAATGTGGGGATTTATTACCCCTCAATGATGGAAAGCTGTCCAGGCCCCGAGGCTTATCTAACCGTGGACTGATGAACAAGTAAACTCTTTGAGATTACTTTGTAACCCTTTCCAACTTTATACAAACTCAAAATATTTAAGTGTTTTTTATGTCAAAGTTGCTCTAAACACAACACCAATCCAGTTTAATTGATTGAACTCCAGATTTGCTAACTCCTGAATCCAATTAGCTTTTGTTGAAGTTATTAGGCTAGGGTTTCCCATACTTTTGAAATTGTGAATTTTTGAATGATGTATTCAGATTGGACAATAATGATTTCTGTTAATAGTTAAAATAGATTGTGTTTGTTCATTATTGTAATTTAAAATTTCATATTTTAAGACACATTTATACGTAAATGCTGGTAATTCCAAATGGTTCACTTATTTTCTTGCCATTGTATTTGTCACACAAACCACTTCTACTTGTTTATTTCAACATTTAAGAGAAACAAATAATTCTAAGAAGTAATTTGAAAGTTTGGAAGTTTTTCAGTAAAAAAGGGTTGGTCTTTTGAAAACGGGGACTTCTGTTCATCTGGCACTATAAATCGGAGGTTAACAGGAAAATGCAGTTACAATGAACCAAGAGCTCCAAGTGAAGGACCACAAGAGATTTCTTGTGATGCGTAGTTTCCAGGGTCCCAGGCATTGCCATCAGTTTTGGTGATCCAGATGTGGAGCAAAATGATTTTGGATTTGGATGACCTCTATAGCCATTTTTTTTTTAACCACAATACGTATAGCTGATGTATAACCGAGTAGTTCTTTATATGTGCAGGTAAGCAATATCTGAAATGTGTATAGGTCCTGGGAAAAAATAGCCAATGTCATCATCCTATCTTGGATATCAAATGCTGGTAAACAAAATAAAAACACTATGTGGGATCTCAATATATGGAAAACAAGACAAACATTGAGGAGGATGTGCACTTCACAACTAAACAGCTACATCTTGCAATCATTGATAAGATGTCCTCCCCGACCATGATATATACACAAAGTCCACACCTTATCATCTTCGGACCCTTAGATGGATAAACATAAAAACTCATTATCAAGGGTACTTTTACTGGAACACAAGTAAGAATGGACCGGGAATGTGGCTTTACACTTCCTTGGATATCCAGCTTGAAGCACAATGCTATAATCCCTTCCACATCCACTGTCTTTTTTGTAAGTCATTTAATACATTGGGTCAATGTGATCTTCTGGTTTATGATTTCTAAGAATATAAGTCATTGTGACCAGACGAGAGGTACATTTATTAATACATAAACTTTTAGTTATATTTGTGTTGCTTTACATGTACACTAATTCATTTATCCATCATGTGTGCTCAGATGTTCTTATATATACCTAATCGCCTATACAAACCCAATCCTTTTTACTCAACCATTGCCTGTACCATGTACCAGCACAGGACTGTGACAAATGAATACACATACAAATTCCAGATCGGCTGAATATAAAAGATTCTGGTCCAGATGATGCAAAACATTTTTTCATTATAGTCAAACTTTCAACATAATCAATGAATTCATCAGCAACTCTTGGACTTTGTTCTCATTGACCCCTATGAGTTCTCAGATGCTGCTTGATCAATGTCGTTATTTGACTGTCTTCATATATGTATATAATTGGCCGTATTGTAAATAACAGGTTGATACTAAGCAGTAAACATACCAAAGATCTTCCATGATAGTACCTTTAATTGTGTTTTCTGTTTAGACACAAAACAGAAATTTTACAATGTGATATCATCTTCGTCTAGTGTGAAAAGGGTGCTTTTCCAAAGATTGGAGAGTTATCATTAAATATATGGTTGGAAGCCGTGTTTCTCACCTGGTTTGTATTAAATCCTTTCAGACCGGAGTTTGCACCTGGACATTTGTTGTGTAATTAGAATGTGCAGAACATATGTTTCACCTGTACTGCACTCTAGCATCAGAATAGAAACAATTAGCTCCGACCACTTTAAAGAAGAAAAAAGTGGTTTCAATTTATCATATGTAATTCATCACAGAGATATATTTGTTGTAGTGGACCAGATGCAAAGCATGATGATGAATGAAACATGGTTAACCATCTAAATTAGTAATTAGGACGGTAGATCCTCTTCAAACAAACAAAATTAGAAGTTGGAGAATCTCCAGTATAATATATATATACTCAGCACAGCTTCCAAAAGCTTTAATAAATGTAAAGTCTTACTGATTGGGAGACTGAACAGACAAATACTAAAACCTAAAAAACATAAATACATGTCTTTAAAGTGATGTATCACAGTTTAGACACCTTTACAACAGCGTAACCCTTCCCCTAAACAAAGAAATTAGAACTCATCTGGAATACTTAACAAATATATATAGTTAAGTAAAATTTATAATATAACTATTATTCTGGGACTATTTCACACGGATGACTGTATAATAATCATAATAATAATATATTCTAAAATAAAAATATATTATTTATCTTAGCATGTTAAAAAAGCTATGTTTTGGTCCGCACAGGGACCTTTATCAAGCATGACTAAAATCAAAACACAGCAAATAGATATCCATCAGAAGTGCAAAAAGAGGGTGTGCGTCCTCTTTCTTTGCCCACTTTGTTGACCAGGCCTTATGGAGCACTTCCTCCGCTCTCCACCATTTTGTGAAAGTGCTCCAAGAAGCCAGAATATGGCAGACAGATTCATAGAGAAAGAGAATTGTTTCTGCACCTCTCTTTCTCCGTGAATCCGTCTACATTATTCTGACTCCCATCCGCCCCTTTTGAGGTAGCGCTCTGGAAGGCCTGGTCAACAGAGCTGATACCGGGAGAAGCAGACAAAGAAAGAAGTGGAGCTGCGGAAAAGGAGGCAGGGACACAAAAGACAGAACGTGAGAGAGAGTGTAAGGGAGCGTGAGTAAGAGTGAGTGAGAGTGTGAGAGAGGATGAGTAAGAGAGTTTGGGAAACTGAGTGAGAATGTGAGTAAGACACAGTGAGAGTGTGAGAATGCGTTAGAGTGAGTAAGAGTGTGAGAGAGCAAGAGTAAGAGTGAGCGAGAGTGTGAAAGGGTATGAGAGAGTGTGATTAAGGGTGTTAGAGAGTGAGAATGTGAGAAATCAATGGAGCTAATTCCTACAGCTTCGACGACACACTGTATTCGCTGGATTTTCAACACCTCATAACCAGGATGGAAACTCACAAGACCTCCACTGTCAGTAAATATTAAACAGTGAAAGTATTTGGTCTGTATATGTGTACTTTGTGATTATTTAATCTAATAACTATTAACAGTTTATATTATGTATATATATATATCTACTTTCTAAACTTTATAAATAATATTACATGTATTTCTTAGTATTTATATATATATATTTTGTAACAAACTATGCATGTCTTGCAGCTCTCAAACATCTGTAGTCTATAGTATGTAGCTTTTATGTTAAGCCAGTTCGGCCACTCCTGGTCTACAGGGACACCGGGCTAATCTTACATTTCCAGGGGCTTCGAGTAAACTTCATGGTTTAAGGGTAATACATGGACATCTAAAAGTATGAAAACGTATAAAAGTAGGATTCAAAGAAGATGACTGTATGAAGATAAAGCTGAAGGACATCGTCAAGTAATTGTTGGTTAAAGGGGGGGGTGCAGCTTAACACCCTCGGTTTAACATCAATAAAATACATGTGAACTGAAGATTTTCAATGAACCAACAACTCAACAATTTATTCTATAGAGATGTTTACCCACTAAAAATGTTTCTTGAATAATTAAAGTTTATTTAAGTATAGTTTACTGTCCATTTTTGGTATCCTTGGTATCCTTTGGGCTGCTTATTGTAAAAAGGTTTGTATGCAAATTCTCATAGCTGCAAAACTAAAAAAAGATGTTCAAGAACAAACAAAAAAACTAATCCAGTGGTAATTTTTCAGTAGAATTTTTCGGTTTTACATTCAAAAGATATTAACAATAAAAAAACCTTTAGGGAAAAACTGTTTTACAGACTGGTGTCTCCTCTTCTCGGAGACTTCTAAAAAATGGAAAATTGAAAGGAATGTGCTTTTGGCCTTATTTCTGCCACAGTCTGGCTGTGAACCAAAACTCTATTTATTGCATTACAAGCTGGTTTAAGAATGTTCGATATGACTCCGGATCCATGGAATGTAATGTAATAATAACATTAAAGCATATGAAATATTAGTAAAGATGATTTAATATTCAAAAATAACCAAAGTGGGACTCCATCGTTTTTCCATATTTTTATGTAATTAAAGTTTTGTAAACCTCTCGCAATTGGGCTACAACGCCAATACGGCCCAGCTAGGACTATAGCTGCCATGGACCTCTACCATTAGATGGTAACATTTGTATATACAACTAATAATAACAATAATAATAATTATTATTATTATTTTTATTATATTAAAGTTTCATTGCAAACATATAGAATTAGGAAATACCAGTCGGACAGTAATTATTTGGACATTGTCCTTTATTAATCTAATTTAGACTAACTGTATATTATACTTTTCAGAAATAAAAATATAACATCCTCCTGTTGGTAACATCCACCAAAACCTTAAAAAGTAACAATATAGATTAAAAAAAATGCCAGTTGTGAAATTGTATGTTAAATTTGGAGACAAAGGCAATTATTGGAACATTTTATTTCTGAAAATATATATAATTATCCAGTTCAATTCCAGATTACACCATTATATTCTAGAAAGTAAAACAACCTAATTGGTTGCTGCAAACCTTCTGGCAAGAAATAATACAGTAACCATTTTTAAATATGGAAGACACGAAACAAGACATGCAGAAATAGTTTTAATGGTCTTGAGGATTAAAATATTACAGATTCCATTCTAGCTATAATTCCTACAGAGTTTAACAAATAAAAAAACTTGGAACTGTGCTATATAAAATAATGCTATCTTAGCTGTTTCATCGTGGATATGCTTGTTGTTTCCTGTGTTGTACGGATATTAAAAGCTATCAAGGGAAATATATATATATTTTTTTTTAATTCTGGAATGGATGTTTAAGAGCACAGATTTTTGACCCCCAAAAAATGTTCTGAGACAGACATAAAAAGAAAAAAAAAAAAAAAAAAAGATAACTTCATTCACAAAAGATTTTCTGAGACAAGTCACGCACACATTGGCTCGGAAACATCCACAGTGTTTCCAAAGCAGATTCATTCGCTTTTCATGTTATGCAGAGCAGCGTCTTCAATGGACGGAAGCCATAAGCAGGACTGGGAATAATTTACTCTAGAATTAGTTGTTCCTCTGTGTGAGCTTTCGGCTCTGCTTCTGCCAGCTCTTGTGCTTGACTTCCATACGAAAAAAAAAAAGGTCCCCCCACTTGCGTTTTCTCCCCCCCCCCGATGCCATAACTTCAACTGATTCTTATTACTGTGGCGCCGCATAAATGAAAACATCTCAGAAACATGAATTTAATGGTCCCTGTCTCTGCAAAGAAAAGCATTCTTCTGAAGGAAAATCCTTTAAAGGTTATATAAACTGAAAGATTCTGTCACTAGCATAAAAATAAAATATACAGTAGACATGCCAGTATAGTAGCATCATTATACTGTATATATCTACATATAGATAGAGGGAGAGAGAGACAGGAATAGATAATTGATAGATAGATAGATAGATAGATAGATAGATGGATAGATAGATAGATAGATAGATAGATAGATATAGATAGATAGATAGATAGATAGATTAGATAGAGATAGATAGATAGATAGATAGATAGATAGAGATAGGATAGCATAGATAGATAGATAGATAGATGATAGATAGATAGCATAGATAGGTACAGAGGATAGATACAGAGATAGATAGATAGATAGATAGATAGATAGATAGATAGATACAGAGATAGATAGATAGATAGATAGATAGATAGATAGATACAGAGATAGATGAGATAGATACAGAGATAGATACAGAGATAGATAGATAGATAGATAGATAGATAGATAGATAGATAGATAGACAGACAGATAGATAGATAGATTAGACAGATAGATAGATAGATAGACGATAGATAGCATACGAGATAGATAGATAGATAGATAGATAGATATAGATAGATAGATGATAGATAGATAGATAGATAGATAGATAGATAGATAGATAGATAGATAGATAGATAGATAGATAGATAGATAGATAGATAGATGGATAGATAGATAGATAGATAGATAGATAGATAGATAGATAGATAGCTCCTTCTGCCCTTCAGACCACTGAAGTCATTAAAATTTTAGGAGTTACAAGTAGTTATTATGCGGCTCATATTTTTAATTACTAACGTAAAGGTCCAACATCAGTGAAGAACTTCAACAATAGCTCGGCTGGTCCTGCGTAAAATATATTTAAATTGTGAGAATTTATGAACGGTTCCTCACCGTTTGAACTTTGTGCAGGTCCAGCTAAGACCTTCTCGCAGAGGCACTTGCCAGGGATGGTGATTTATTATGCAGAGTCAATTCTCCTGCAAACTCGCCTGCCAACTTCAGCTTCAGCGGAAAAAGTCCAAGAGGATTTGGCAGGAGAGCTGTCGTTTCAACTTACCAACTTCACTATGTATTATGAAGAGGTAATCCCAGTGAGCTACTGCTGCGGAGCTTGGCTGGCCCTGTATAATGTATAGTTAAATCAGCAAGATATTGTATTATGCAGAAGAAGCTTGAATAGGTCCCACAGAGTTTAAGGTCAGGCTGGACCTCTAACAGATCAGCACCTCTCGCAGGAGACTATGGTTAGAAGGAGCTTGCATGTAATGCAGGGGACGTGACCACACTGCTCCTGCAAACAATTACTTAGCGCTCCTTTTTTTTGGTGGTCTACTTACATACAGACAGCCACACACATAACGTCCATTTATGAAAACAGTCGTCGCAAAGCCAAGCAAAGCATATTTGTACTCGCTAGTTACTGGCTTTACAGTCTCAAAGCGCAGTGACCTTTAACAATGTAATTCAAACCACAGATCTCTCCTCTAGTCGGTGCTTATCCTCTCACCGAGTAACCCTTACTTGCCAGAACTATTATCTGCTAAACATATCTCTATTATTATAAATTGTGAGTGACGAGCAGCCATCCGTCTTAGCGGTAGACCACACACAGTTACTGTTACATCAATGCTCTCTAATGTTTGGACACAGTTTGCGATGTTCTAACAACCTTGTTACTAAGTAACAACTACAGTCGTCACTTTTTACTCTCAAATCACTGTCTCGACTTGCAGAGACAGACTTTTGCCTCGAACTTGAAAAGTCCAATTATGTTAACAAAACTCGGATTCAGGCACTGAGTGTCTCTTCTCTGCAAGGAGAACACAGAAGTATCTCAGCAAGTATAAGACCTCCTTACATGCACTTTTATGCCTCGTTTCATGCAAATATCTTTATCCATCAAATATAGAGAAGCTCATTTTTTTATCTTTCATCAGTCCGGGTCATGTTCCCTTCAAGTTCTAAATCACTCCATTCTCCATGTTCCATAACTTGCTTGACAAGGCAACTAAGATAGTTTTCTTAATACAAATTCACACTCTTTAAATGCCCCGATGGTTTCCGGAGTTGTACTCTGTGACAAAATTGTACAGTTACAAAAAAAGTTGGCTGGAGTTTGGAAGAAAGGATTAAGCCCCCACCCTCAATCCTAAAAGATGGACCTATGGCTTTGGGGTAAAATTATTGATAAAAGGGTAAATTTCCCACTTGAGAGAAGACCAGTCAGAGGCTTGCCAGTTGGATCAAATCCGTCAAACAATAAAAATAAGGCATACCCGGCTTGGCCATCTGGCACATCGGCCTATGCCCGTTGGGCAGCTGGCTGACAGAGCCACACGCTCACCCGGTTAAAGTGCCAGGGCTGCCCCATCCTCGACAGTCTGGCCCTGAGTGAAAGGACACAGAAACTTGGACTTGTACATATAGTGCTAGAAAATAGAAAGTCTTCATAAATAGGCAAGTCTTCAAGGAAGATCTTAAACCTGCCGGACCTTCTAGAAATACTCCTCGAAATTCTGTTTATAGTTAATGTAACAGCTCCTGTTCTTTCTAGCTAAAACTTTCCTTGTCTGATATAACAACAGAACTAACAACAATAATGCCAGTGGCCGAAAAGATGAAATTGGTTCTATTCCTAGCAGTCAAGCTAAAGCCCTTCTCTCTACATAGTTCTTAATTTTACATTAAGTGTTCCTGTGGTGTTGTTTCATATGGAACATGTCTCATCATTTTTGGCAAGGTGAACAAAGCATGTTTTGGTCTCTATGCCAATTTTTTTTTTACCATTATAAGTCTTTTTTTTTCCCAGCTTCTGAGGTTAAGATACAGTGAGATCTTCCAGAAAGCCCTCTCTGATCCATTCCCTGGAAATTCACTTAGAGACTCTCTATGTGATATTATCTCATCACAACCAATACATCATATTGCCACGTTATGAATTACACAAATCATTGTACAAAGGAAAATGGCGCTTTGAGTTCAGAAATACTAATAAATACTAGTGGACTCATCCGGGAAGTTTTTGTTCCACGTACCATAAAGCAGTATGTATAATTGTTTAACCAGCCACGTGCCATTGTTGATTTTTCACTCAGCGTGGAAACCTTGAGATAATTATTATCAGGGGAAAGAAGAATTTTCCTAATTATGCACTGTATATTCTACTATCCTCACAATGCCTATAGTCAATGACTAGTCAAAGCAGCTGGTTGAGGCTGATGAGAGATTTAGTATTTAGAATATTTGTCCGTTATATTCTAGATATGTATGGAGGGATATTTTGCAGATGTTTTTAGAAACAGTGTATGTTTTAAATGGCTCCCCGAGACCAAAGCCAACCAAACTGCCCAGTAGAACAAGATGAATGTGAATGCACAAGACCAAAAGCTTTTTTCAGTGGTGATCCATAAAGGGAACACAAAAAGGATCCAGCTATGGTAAAACTGATGCCACTCTTGTGAGATGATCTGGAGTGTCTAATTTCCGCAAACACACAGATCTGTGGGGTGTTTTTGGAATCTGCGAACGCTATTCAGTATTTCAAATGTGAAAATTGTACAGCTCCAGGTTTGCCGATCTCTCTATTGGCAAAACGGTCAGGTACCCATTCAAGTCCTTCTGATACTGTCCGCATGAGCTGGGTTCAGGCTGCCACCAGCAGTGCGAGGAATGGGTATTGGGGCCAGGGGCTTATTTACCTTCAGTTCTTCCCTATGCATAATCCAGGGCAGAGCCGCATGCCACCCCTACTTAACGTCATAACTTGGCGAGAACTTAATGGGCTGGTTGGGGAGATCTCCTTTTTAACTGGCCCGTTGAGTAGCGGAGTCACAAAGGCCAGAATACGCCACTGATTGGGGCATAGAAACACTATGGGGATGTAAGTGTGTATTTACTTTTTTTTTTTTTAAATACCTTCTTACGGTAAAAATCAACCATTGATCTTAAAAGTCTGTCAGTCCTTGCAAGGATTTCGTTGCCAGAAAAATGCTAACGGAGAAGAAAAGTTTTCGGCAGATGGGGTGGTATTCAACAATGTGGTATTTAACAAAGAAAAGATTAGCCGTAGCACCCATATGAGCTCTTATTCACATCTGCTATCTGCCTGGATTTACACGCTAACCAGCAATTACATCCCGGGGGGGGCTTTACTTGGAAAGGTAAAGACGAAGGTAAAAAGACAATGGCAAAGCCGGCTGTTCTATCTCAAGCCGAGGAAAGTGATCTGCCTGTACGCACAGATCTATTGTTTTGTCTTTTGCTTGCAGTGTAATAAAGGCATTACATTTATAATAATAATACGTTTATATAGTCCGCAGTTGGTAGACATTTAATGCTGCTCACCTGCGAAGCGCACCAATAGCATTCCAGAGCAGTTTTTGTGTACATGAATCATCGGTAATCTCCCTTTTTTCTTCGCTTCAATATCTTCTGTACTGATGCGTGATTTCAATAGGATATTTTGGTCAAGAAAAACAAATATATTTTGATTGTAATGAAGAAGCACCGCAATCGAGACCTTCCATTATGGATTAATGTGTAATATCCATACGGATAAATCAAACATATATACACTGTACATATACACACAGAAATAATTGTAATACAGACCCCCCTTTTAAAATATTTTATTAAACAAATTAAATATATTTATTTTGCAGTAAGGACTGCTGCTAGTCCAAAGCATAAATTAGGCTTAGGATCTTAGATATGGCAAATGTAGCTGCAGGCGATATATAACGCAATGCCAACCGACAACGAGCTGGACCGTGTGATGTGTATTTGCGTACAGAAGGACAGAATGGTGCTATTAATTTACTCCCTATTGCTCCGGTTTCCTGGGGTTTCATGGATAACTGACTCACAAGGCCTTATTTATCTACTCCCAAGCATACTAAATTCAGGAGAACACCAAATAGATACCTGAGTGATACATTATTATTGGCATCTCCACGTTGGCCCAAGTATAGTCCATACCTGCACAATTCGAGGAAGGAAGATGTGGAATTAATCTTTTCAAAGCCAACCACATATGTGATAAGTGGTTGGCAAAATGGACCCAACGTGTATCTCATATGTGGTAGCAGTTCCTCTTTTCCACAGCCAAAGAAAATTCATTAAATGTGTTTAAACTGTTCCATGTGTGGAAAGAAGAGCTTCTCTTGCACAATAGGGCATCCGACACTAACCTTTTTTGGCACACCATAAATCTATAGATCGCTCTAATACAAAGTAACACTTAAACGTGGAAACATTTTACACAGGGATTCTGCTTTTTAGGGCCCTGTGTTGGTTTGACACTTTGGTCTGTGGTATAATCAATCGAAACCAGCTGCTAGCACTGGGACACAATTGTGGCGACTCTTTAGCCCGGAGGTCTGATGAATTGGCAGTCATGAAGTATACTGATAAACAGGGCCACCATCAGGGGGATACCATTATTACAGTTTTAAGGGGTCTGGCTTTCCTGAGCACTGCACTGGATCACTCATTAGAGGGGGCTGAAGGAGACGTCCTCACTAGGGTGAAGGAGTTCTCAGCCTATCAGGAGAGACTTATCAACTTTCCAGATTGGCTGAGAGTTCAGAAGCCTCTGCTGATTGGCTGAGTCCCTCCACACGGAGCTCAGTGTAAGCACCACATAAGAAACCCACTGTGTATGTGATAGGTTTGTGTATGTGATTATGTTTTTCTGTCTGTATGACTGTCTGAAATGTCAGATAATAGAGGGCGTTAATTGTCTGAAACTGCTCATGTCTGGTAATGGAAGGGGTTAATTGTCTGAGACTGCTCATGTTTTGTAACAGAGAGGGTTAATTGTCTGGCACTGCTTATGTCTGTTAATGGAGGAGTTTGTCTGAGACTGCTCATCTCTGGTAATGGAGGGATTAATTGTTTGCAACTGCTCATGTCTGATAATGGAGGGGATAAATTGTCTTCACGTCTGGAAATAGAGGAGCTTAATTGTCTGAGACTGCTCATGTCTGGTAATGGAGGGGTTAATTATCTGAGACTGCTCGTGTCTGGTGATGTATGTATGTATATTATAATATAAATATATCATTAAATCCGAAATCAGAATGGTTCCTAAGGCTTCCTAATAATTTATTTAATAAAAAAAATGTTGTATCTGTACTGTGTCCTTGAATGGCAAAAATAAAATGTTACCCTAGCCCTTACTTTAAACTTAGTGCCCCCAAACAGCTTGTCTGCACCATCTGTGGAGAGAGGAACCCCTGGGAAGGGCGTCATATGTGGAAGGAGGGTCATATGGGGAGAGGGGCCCAGACCATTTGTTCTGTAAAGGGCCCCAAAACGTTTGATGGCAATCCTGCTAATAAAAAGAGTGTTCTCAATCCTAGCTGGAATATAAAAAAGTTGTGAAGAATCATGTGCTCCTGTTAGATCTGTTTTTGCAATGGGCAACTTAGAAAGCTTGGTGAGGTGTCTTTGAAATCCTCAGAGAGCGAGCTTTCAGGAAATATAATATTTTTTTGTGATGTTTAGTACAATTTAGAAAGGAGACAGGGACATGGAAGTGGTCGGTGGAGAATGTAGAGAGACATTGAGAGAGTGTGTGTGTGAGAGAGAGTGAGTGAGAGTGTGAGAGCATGAGTATGAATGGGTGAGAGTGTAAGAATGAGAGCGTGAGAAAAAAAAGAGTGAGTGAGAGCAAACGGAAATAATGATGATTGGAGATGGGAGTTATGATGTACCACTGGTAATGTCTGTCTCAGTATATAGTGATGGGAGTTATGGTGTACCACCATGTCTGGATCATTATATAATGATAGAAGTCATGCTTTACCACTGTCTGTGCCTGGCTGAATATATAATGAAAGGATTTATGCTGTACCACATATGTCAGGCTTATGCTTACTATGAGCTTCACTGTACCATATCTACGTCTGGCTGACTGTATGACTATCCCGGTGTCCCTAATATGCCATCAAGCTCATGCAAAACACTTGGTCACACCCCAACCAGCACAAAATGGGAATAAATCACTGGGATTGGGGAAATTTATTTTACTATTTTTTAAACTATTTGCAGTTCTGATAAAATTCACCTGCCTGATATAGATGCTGTGCTGCAGATGTATCTACCGCATACCAAGGGTTGTTATTTCGCCATATAAACTAGGCGGAGCTAAATTATGCTAATTGTGCGGGGGTTGGTCAGAGTGGGCGGGGTTTTGCCCAATGCGTGTGGTAATTGATAGCTGTGCTGCAAAGTGTCCCTGCAAACTGTTTTTCCAATGTTGGCAACAATGCTAATGTACATTGCCAGTGTTAATTTATTACCATAAATGTCCCTTGCATGCTCCTCAATTCAAATCCACAAACTCTTAAATACAATCAGCCATATTTATATTCATCCCTTACAATAAACTGTAAAAATCCAATACTACTCCTTTACACAACAAAACACACACTCCATTCACAGGCCTAACTCTGCAAAACCAGTGTAACACGACCCAACGTTGACTGTGACCATAGAGAACCATCTAGTGTAAGTGGAATACATCAGGTCATGTTACTAGATAACCAGCCCCACCTGCTGGCAGGAGGTAGTACTGCAGCCACTCCATAGCCCTTCTGGTCATATCAGGGAAAACAGGAAGTGCTCACAAACCACAGGAAGTCTTTCCAAGGATAGTGCTAGAATTTTGCCTTCCTATCCAAGAAAAATAAAATAATGGTAATATATTGTTTTGGAAAGTCAAATTTTTGAGCAGCCTGTCCACGCAGATAGTGAATAGGTCTATCATGGTATTAGTGATAATAGTGTATTATTGTATTTCATTGCCCCTGGGCCTTTAGCTCTGTCAAACTCTCAGATACACCTTGGTTAAATCGCGTCATGTACAGTATTTGTTCCTTTTATACCTCTCATACTATTCATGCTATCCATGATTGTTTTTCTAATATAAATATTTAAATGAATTGGTTTTGGATGTCTAGCCATAATCAGGGTATGATAGGCCATAGGGCCCGATAAGTAGCATTCTAGTAGGTCCAAATTATTAGGCCTTTGGCGCCCATGGTGCAGATTCTCCTCATCTCTCCAGTTTTCTGGAAGATTCTCCAGTTCTGCCCATGTTTCCTTCATTCACTGAGTGCATTATCACCAAAACTTAAAAATGCTTGGAAAAAAGAGATTGTATACTAAGGTTTATTCTTGCTCATTTCAGACTAAATTTTTTTGTAACTTAAATTGTATTTGTTTTTTGTTTTATAATTTCAGTACATAGTATATAGCAAGCACAATTCAAGTAGACACGGAATTCTTCTACTTGCAAAATTCTTCTACTTGCAGAATTCACTTGTGGCTTCTGTTTCATCAATGAGGGTTATCAGAGTATACTGTCATGTTATAAACCACAAGTACCAACAACAGAACCTTAGTTGTACTACGGTGAATACTATTTGCATAATGCCATACTGAATCGTATTTCTTTTAACAAACCCGACTCCGCCTTGGTGGTGTTTTTTTTTTCTTTCGTTTAAACCAAAAAGGGCAGGTGGGTTGGAAAGATCTTTTTCTTACAATTAAAAAAAATTGATACACGACATCATTCGAGTCACATGACGAACAAGGGCCAATTAAGAGTGGTTAAAAAAAAAAAGGGGAACGAATCTACTTGTTATTTCGGTTGTGTGAAACTCTTTTTTTTTTTTTAGGGCCTTATAAACAACCACAGAACCACAAGTCGTGCGAAGACGCAGTCACACTACGGTGGATCCACGGTATTGGTCAGCAAAAAAAAAAAAAAGGGCGAATCATTTTGAGTGAAAACCACAGACTTTCATAGAGAGGTAAGCATCACCATAACCACAGCCAATCCACGATGTTGTTTTTGCTATTTTGAATTCTGCATTCGTAAAGAAGATTTTTAACAATTTGCAGTGGCCCAGGGAACCTTTGACGGTAGAATGTAAGAGGCTGGGTATTCTAAAACAGGCTTTGGTTTGCAGTGTCTAACGTGAGCAAAACTCTGCTTTCGCGCTGCTTTAAAGACACAGGAAGCGAAAGAAAGAATTGATGGCTTCAAACAGTATCTTCGAGCCATTTCCTCTATACCAGCCGTGCTTCATAAGAGGTGAGCTGTTTCTCTTATCTGCAAAACTATCGGAAAACTGATAACGCCCAAAAAAAGGAGTCGGTGAGAATTTACCGTATTCTTTTTTTTCAGAACTAGAATTTGGGAATTTACGTAAAACTGCATTAAATACTTCTATTATTATTTTGGCGTTTTTGCTAGCTAATTTCCAGCTACTTAACTACTTCATTGGTTTGATGATGATGATGATGACGATGAATGCATTGTTTCAACCAGTATGTGATCACAGTGGGCATTGGGCCGTATGTTGACTCCAGTTTCTAGAATGTTGTTCTATGATCAAGCACGTAGTCTCTCAAGCTTGTAAGTATGTAACAGTTATGATAAATGTACCCAATATTTCCAACTTTTTTATATATATATAAATATAATATAGAATAAATATAATATAATCAATAACTGTTAACATATAAATTTCAGCTTCCACGAACTTATTTGTGGTTCTTATGATGCTTGGCAGAGCATGCTGAGGGTTGTAGTGCCACAAGAGCTGGAGGGCTACCTACTGGCCGGCTTTGTTCTTTTGTACATCACAGGAACTTTGGGCTTTCTCTAACCAGATTGAACACCAGTATAATACCTCTTGTACCTAGTCTTCACGGGGGAACTAGAGTGATTTATTTAATAATAACATATTAGTGGTAATGCTACATTTTTGTAAATAAGTGTGCAGAATGTGTCTATCCTTAAAGTAATTTACGCACTCCTATATTTTTCCTACTCACACATTACTCCGGTAAAACATTTCTAAAGTAGCGGAACACGACACTTTATTATATTTTGGGAATATTGTAAAATCTCAGCTCAAAATAAAAAAAAAAGAACTTTAAATAAACTAGAATTAAGATTAAAAATGAATCCCTCTTAATTAGTACATTGTGGGGAAAATGCCTAAGAAGATAACTGGACAAACTTGTCACGTTACGATTTAATTGGGGTCTGCAGAAGTTTTTCTTCTTCTGTTTTGAAGAGATTTTTTGTGATCAGAACGTTATTAAAAACATAATTACGATATCTAGAATTTGTCATGCCATATTTATAGGAACATCTTCTTAATTTGGAGTTTTATTTTCCAGGATTTTTGTAAAATGTAGTGCTATACGACCATTAGGGCCATCCTCTGTCAGCAGAAACGATTATTTAAGGGCTGTTTGCAGACCCTCTTTTAATACCACAGTGCAAATGAGCTTTTAATAGACATTTTTACATTTAATTACTTAAATGCTTGGTGCTTGGAATTTAAAACTGTATCCATGATCGCTTTATGCTCACTGTATTACCTCTATCACTTCTGCTGAGAGGCTGTTGCACTTGTCTACTACCCTCTCAGTAAATTAAAATGTCCTTACATTGCATCTCAACCTTTACCCCTTTAGTTTTTGGTGTTCAAGCACACTAAATAAAGAATATGGAAAATTGATCACCCCAAGCTGAATTTCTGCGATTTCGGGTCTCATAGCGAAGAAACGGTGAACAGTGAAAAGTAAAACAAAACAAAAAAGAAAGGAAACCAAGTTGTTAACAGTTTCTTATTTGCGAATAAAATGGCTTTTACAAGGATTACTGTGGGATTTAGCAACCCTGAGTCACAGAGATTTGCATGACTCGCACATTCTTCTGGTCTGTAGTCACCTTGCCATAAGTGCTGAACAGTTCAAATCTCTAACAACACCATTGACTCAGCCAAAATAAGTCTATGTTGTGCTTCATGCAAGTGTAATATTACTATGCGGCAAATATATACTGGCAGCACTGTGCCATTTAGGTATACGCTACATGGCCAAAAGTATGTGGACACATTCCTAATTATTGAGTTGAATTTATAAAATCAAGCACTTAAGCAGCCATCTCTATAGACAAACATTGGCAGTAGAATGGACAGCATGCTCATAATGGAGAGCTCTTTAAATGTGGTATTGTCATATTGCTACCGTTGGCACGATACAGTTAATGACTTTTTTCCCCGGCTAGATCTGCCCCGGTTCACTGTTCATGTTATTATTGTGAAGTAAGAGCTTATAGGAGTAACAAGCGTTCGGCCACGAAGACAACACACACTCACAGAATAGAGGGCCTGCTGATTGCGTAGCATGTAAAAAATGTAGCATCACTCAATACAGAGATACCAACTGCTTCTGGAAGCAACATCAGCACAAGTTTCATAAAATGCTATGGAGCAATAGAAACGTGTTGTCTGGAGTGATGAACTAAGCTTCACTATATGGAAGTATGATGGACTTTCAACTTTGTGCTACAAAGATTCTTTTCACAGGGGCATTGTGCACAAAGCGAGCTCCATAAAGAACTTGAGTGGCCTGAACAGAGCCATGAACTTATCCCCACTCAACACCTTTATATGATTAGCCAATTACAAACCAGGCCTTCTCGTCCAACATCAGTGCCTGACGTCACAAATGCTTTTGGCTGAATGGGAACAAATTCCCACAGACACACTCCAAAATCTTATGGGGGCCATCTCCATAGTAATGCCCATGGTTTTGGAATAGGAGGTCCAACAAACTTATGTAGGTGTGATGGTCAGGTGTCCACATGCTTTTGGTTATATACGGTATGTAACTTTAGGTCTAAAGGGACATTAAAGAGAATGTACACTTGAAAGGGACAGGTGAATAATTTGAATCCATATCAGAATCCTGGCTGTCTCAGGGAGGATTCCTCTTCTTCCAATTTTGGACGGTCATTTTATGTCTATCTGTCCAATTGGACCAGAGACTCACCTAGTGTTTAACCAGCAAGAAGATATCGGATACGACATGTGCATGGACTGCACAGCTAAAAAAGTGTAACAAAGGCTCCATTACCCCTAAAGGGTTGGGAAAGGGGTTACCCAAGCTGTTGAGGGCCTCCAAGAGTTCTTAGTGAACAACCGGGCCCTTTAATGCTCCCACCAATACCCTCAGCTACTAATGACGTATGTAATTAGTTGTTATCAGGCACGAGCAATGTGTTTGTTATCATATAACTGACTTATTTTAGTACAGAATTACCGTGCTTTTATTTGCTCAGTAAAGGTGGGTTGGAAGGATGACCCAGGTGTTCTGGGTCATGGAAAGAGAGTGGTAGAGGTCGGTGTCATGGTAGAGTTGGCTTGGGGTAAAAGAGCAGCAGCTCTCTAGACTTCTAATATTAAAAAAAAATCAGCCACCACCTATATCTTTACTTTACAATAGTCTGCTGGGCATGTTTAGGCTACAGTATTCGTAGGCTCTTTGGCTGGGCTTGCTGTAATATGAGGCTGAGATATATTTTGTTGTAAGTGTTTTCTATCACAAATTCTAAGGGATAACAATAAATAATCTATTTTAATATTGAATCAAAAACACAAAAATGAATTACAAAAAATACATAAAAAAATATGACAAAAGCCACCTCTTTTCAAAAGCAAGGTTCTTACTAATGTAAGTTTTTTTTTAAAGTAATAAGTATTTTAAATTGATTAAATAACACAATTGGAGTAATGACGTCTACTAGATTGTAAACAAAAACAGAATAGAAGCAGGTTCTTGGCTGTTAGATGGCCTCATACTTACATTCACA
>VKOC01006167.1:0-10283 GCA_009364415.1 Spea multiplicata
AGGAGATGAGCTTGATTGAACCCATCTACTGAAAACCAAGAAGATGAAGGAACGAGGCAAATGCATGGGGGGGGGGATTCTGCAGAATCCCTCCGTACCTTTAAATCATAACTTAAAGGGAACACTCAGTTAAAATATGCATTAAAGTGCGTGTGATGGCTGGAGTGTCACGTTACGCTTTTAAAAGAAAATGTTAGTTAAAAAAAAGATTTGCTCTGAAATTAGGTAGGTAACCAAGTAGGTAAAATACATCTTAGTTTCTTTTTGTATTCATCTCTTTGTTTTGTACGTAGTTGCATGATCTGGCTTTCTCTTCTATGGTCTAAAAACTAGGACTTGATTTCATCTTATGGCTTGCCTTATGCAGAGCTTTTACTTTTAAGTCACTTGTTGAAGCAAGGCTTTTAAAAATAGAAAGCATGTTTCCAGATATGGTTTTGGTTACATTAAAGCTTTCCGTTATTTATGTTTCTATATTTAAAACATAAATAATTTAAATTAAATTAAAATTTAAATCGCTCAGATATTACTCTGCTACCTTTATGGACTAAATGAGAAGGAAATATACCGTATATGATGTAAATGGCTAAATAATGATTTATATGGCATAAACAATTAACATAATTGTTATAATTTGCTACAAATTGTAACCAACACTGATATGAGATTAATCTGGAGAAAGTTTTGGAGTCAAAAGTAGTGTGTGTGTGATGAGGTATTCCTTTACTCTGTTTTATTATTATTATAATTTTTGGTCTGATTGTATGAAGCTTAAAGTTTTCGTGTCTGAAGAAGCAGATACAAAGTCAGTTTGCAAAGGGCTGTAACTCTCTCCACCAAGAGTATACGGATCTTTAAACAAAAGAATAATTGCTATAGTGTGACCTGGAGCAGACCCTACTATTGTCTCCAACACTGCAATTCAAAGAAATGGTATTGTACGTGTTGTACGTGTTTACATTTTAATAAAGGTAAATGGTCAAAGAGCAACTGTCCCCTGTGAGAAATCCTTGTTTTGAATATACTTTTAATATATTCTTTTAGCATAGCTGCTGTGGAGTACACTTTCTCACCCTCTCTCTCTCTCATATAAAGTAAAAAGGGAAATGTGTTGTGGTTTGCCTGGCGTGCCAAATTTTTCTGCCATATCTGTCAACTCAGGTTTTTTGTTGTCAGATTGAAGGTGCGGGTGTGCATAAAATGGACCCCCTGCTCTAAAGCACATGTAAACAGAGTATTATTACACAGTTTTATCATCTGTGATACTTTTTGTTGGCGTTTCTTCTTATTCTTCAATCATGCTTATCTAGGCAAATACATTTTGCTGAACTATTTCAAAGGAAGCAGCTTTATTTATTTATTGTAAAAAAAATTTTTACCGGATAAAACGTTTCAGATCATTTTTTTTATTTCTCCATTTGAAAGATTCAACAAAAATCAAGGACTGCAGAGTTCTCCACACATGATGCTGTTTTCTTTTCATGGAATGCATGGTGAGTAATTAATTGATACCTTATGCATAGAATCATATGGTCGCACATGGTGTGACATGTACCTATTACAAGAATATATATAGATCACACCATGTTTCTCGATGACCATGAGATGTGAAAATGTTACACTCTGCGCACTTTTTCTATGTATATCACCTGTCCTTCACTTTCATCTTTGTTGTTTCCCCTTGTACTGCCCCCTTTACATTAAAGCTAAATCTAAAGATTCTGTGGAATTCTGTGGAATTGAGAACCTTACAATATATTAATTGGCTGTTAGTCATCTTTAAAATTGTTAATAAAATATAGTCTGCTTCTTAAATTTATGTCTTCAAATATGAAATCAAAATCTCTGCTTAATATTCTGAATTCTATTAAATATGATTCTATCACAATTAGAAAAGTTTGCAGAAATCAGTGAAATATTAAGAGCACGATTATTCAAACTGCTGCCTGGGTATTTATATAGTAGCTTAACCATGAGTTTGATTTTAAGGATTGCATGTTTGTGAATGTATATTCTAACTCCTGATGGGGGAACCTACGGATTTCCGCTCCCATTATCTACACAGCACTGCAGGGGAGCGGAAATCCGTAGGTTCGCCATCAGGAGTTAAAGGGCCATAAGAACGACTTTATTTGCCCTGTCTCCCCGCTCCAAGAATTAAAGATCCAAGACA
Organism: Spea multiplicata; assembly: GCA_009364415.1. Classification (NCBI taxonomy): domain Eukaryota; kingdom Metazoa; phylum Chordata; class Amphibia; order Anura; family Pelobatidae; genus Spea; species Spea multiplicata. The sequence continues at coordinate 2,174 of VKOC01006167.1, forward strand.
GGAGGCCCCTGCCGGCGTCCAAAAGAGTTGCTCGTATGGACCAATGCTGGTGCTTAGTACATACCGCGTTAACCCCGTAGAAAAAAACAAACACGAAGACCATTGGTCTCCCCGCTTCAAGTGTTAAAGGTCTGTACAAGCAACTCTATTGGTTGCCGGCAGGGAGCTCCTCTGCTATTGGCCCTTTAACTCCTGATGGCGAACCTACGGATTTCCGCTCCCGTTAACCTCTGTGATGCTGCGTAGATAAGGTAGGCTAGATGGGCAAGGGACCAGGGAGATTAGTAAACGAAGACAAACACGAACATCATTTATTTCCTGATTGTACCACTCCAGAGGTTATTAATATGATAAGACAACTTTTCAAACTCTACACTTCATGTATCACACACCGTACTTTTTGTATTTTCTTTGCTAGTCAGTATATTTTTTGGGGGTATGCTATGTTTCTAAGCCATTTAAGCATGCTTGCCCCTCCTCACCATGTCACATAATCCTTCTATGATACTTACTTGCCAGAGTAGAGCAGTGTCCCCGCTCACTATATCTCCCAGTCTTTCTGTGCAGCTAACTTGCACACGTAGATCAGTGTCTAACATAATAAAAATCCTTGTCAGTATTAACGTTATCTAAAAAAAAGGTTGCATCAATAACCATCTGGCAGTTTTAGCAATAACTGGAATAAAATATTTTAGCTATTTTGAGTCTTTATCTGAACCTCCTACATATTTTCTGCCACAATTATGAAATGTATTATTAAAATGTAAAACACGGTTAAATGTGTATACAAGAGATAAAAGGAGGCAGTTGAATGCCAGGCCCTATAACTTTTAACAAGATTGAAAATAAAAGTAAAATGTATTGCTTGTTAAAGAGTCTTTAAGACAATTTTTCATATGTTGGAGGCTCGGGTCCACTTTAATCGAGAAAATCACATTTTTGAAAATGTTTAATTGAAAATAGCGTTGTTCCTTTTTTGTCAGTAGATTAATTAAGGGAAATTCTTAATTTCGGAATACTAATAAAACTAATACTGCTACTAATGATTATAATAATAATAATTGTAATACAATTACAACTACTGCTTTTTCTGTTGAACAGTTCATATCATTAAAACGTTTATATTCACTTTTATATTCAGTTTTTATTAAGGTAACTAGTTTGGCTAAATTAGGAACACAACTGCCCCCAGATGCTATATAGTAACTTCATAATATGCCTTATATCCCTTTATTTTGCAGGGTAATGTATCTTATATTGTATCCATACATCACTCTCTCTTATATATGAATCATGGCACGTTTCAGCTGTACAAAATGTATAGTCATCTCTCTTTTACTTTGCACATCCTATTTCTTATTCTTGGACGTGCCTATGAAATACAAACCCATGGAGACTGCTGTACACAACCGGATTAAAAATACCATAGATATAGGATCACATATTCAGAGATGGAGTTGGATATCAACACAGAACTCAAAAGAAACATTGGACGCTAAAGTGATAAATAACTATACACAGAGAAGAGAAAGGGATGTGGTGGGCAATGTGAAACCTCAACAAAGGGAACCTTGGAAAATATTGGGCTGGAAAAAAACATTTATGCAGAGAAATTTGAGAGAAAAGGTTCATGTTTGGAACGAAGATATGTCATCTAAGGACTTGAATCCTAGATTGCAAAAAGTGAGGAGAAATTATCAGAAAATGAACAAATATAATGTCACATTTCAAGGAAAACTTGGGCAGAGGCTTAGGCCAATGGAAATTCTTTGTAATCTAAGAAACAGGGTGAATATGAGTACTATTAGAAAAACTGACTTGCCTAGAAGATATTATTTCTGGACCAACTATCTCCCTACTGACACCCTGCAGGAAAAGTTTGGAAAACTAGGACGCTGTGCTGCTGTGTCTTCAGCAGGCTCCATAAAGTCCTCAGGACTTGGACCTGAGATCGGTAGGTGGAATAACTATGTTTCCTACTCTTTGTATAATTTTTTAATTAAATGTTATTAAAAACTGGTTCATTTCTAAGTCCTTGACAGTCAGTCCCTGAGTACAATCAGCGTTCTGAGACCCAACTCTTCATTCAGAGGGTTTTGTAAGTTCAGCAAAGTGTTATTCTTTAGAGCCAATGGACATTTGATGACATATGACTCGGCAAACAGAAAGAATAATCGTACTTGATAACTAAAAGATAACGGTTAGAAACAAATATCAAATGAGGTAACAAAGTGAACTTAGAAGTAACTGGACTTTGGACACATTCCATTTGCGCTGTGGAACCTGGTGAGTTCAATGTTATATTGAGTTCCAAGCAAGATTAGTTTAAAAGCAAAAGTGACAAAATTGTAAACGTTTACAGGTTCATTATTCCGCTTGCCAATTAGTGAATTTGATTGGCTGTCACTGATGACTGTAGCCACTGTTGGTTTTGAGGCTTTCTCTGGTTTCTTTCCAACCTAAGAATTTACTTAAGAATCTACATTACACTAGTCTTACACCGTGTGATGCTGGCGTTATTCAGGGTGACCACATGCCCCATCTTTTCTTTCTTAGGAGAAGCTTTTCTCCTTTCAACTAAAAACAGCAATAAGGTAAATAAGGTGTGCTAATATATACACACCAACATATAGTATAATCAGAATGGAAAATACATAATATGTACTTAATGCAGTATAAGATCAAGAAACATAGAAAGCAAAAAAACAATATATATATATATATATATATATATATATATATATATATATTGTAGTATATCCAATCAAAATGAATTTTCTAGAGCAGTATACTGCTCTCTAGCTGTGCATGCTTCAAACACCTGTGGTAAAACAGGGTCATTGTCACATGGGTGTAGCTTCTCCAAGCAACCAATGATATCCTCATGGAACAAACAAGTTGGAGAGTAGGTAGTGTATCAATAAAATCTAAAACTATAATAACAAACAAGTAAAAATATCTTACATTTAAAAATCGGTCCTCAGTATGATACAGTGATGTCCTGTCTCTATAACAGAGATGCCAAGACTGCCAACTGGACTGGCAAACTAAATGTCCCAAAAAATCTGCCCCAAACTCCTCGAACAATGGGTTTCATGCACACTCACAGTAGTGTAGGGCTTCCTCAAGTTGTGTTACTTGCTTGTGATCATCCAGAAGATAATATCTACATAAACTACAGACACAATACTGTACATAATTTTTACCTCCTCATTCTACAGACTCACATGATGCTGTTTTAAGGTTCAACGCAGCTCCAACATCAGGATTTGAGGCTGATGTGGGATCAAAAACTACCTTACGTTTGGTAAACTCCCAGGTAACATTACATTATACTTGCCAACGTGGCCAGAAGGTGCCAGCCCACCTGCCCCATGGCTCTGCAAGAGGCACTGGCTAAGAAGTTTAATATATCTCCTCCCACCAGCTCTCTCTCCATGGGAATATGCAGGCAGCCAGACACCAGTGTCCACCACCCTACCAGATCTCTCCAGATGCACACTGTGACTGAGCACTGAGACAGGGGTCTGTATGAACAGACCGCGCACCCCCCACTTCAGGAAGATAAGGACTTCAGGAAGATAAGATATGGGGGAGAAAGTGGAGATACAGATTGTATAGAATAGATAGTAAGAACATTGAGTGCTAAAGAGAAGTATATAGGGAGAGATGATAAGGAGAAGAGAGAAAGGGAAGAGAAATATAGAAGGGGAAGATAATGAGAAAAAGGAGAGATGGGTTGAAAGGAGAGACATAGTGAGAAGGAAGATAATGGAAAAAGAGAGATGAGGAAAAGGGGAGAGATAATGAGAAAGAAGAAAGATAAAGAGGAGAAGAGAGAGAAAATGGGAAGATAATGAGAAAACAAAGGATCAAAGAGAAGGAGAAAGATAAATAGAAGGAGCGGGGATAAATGGGCATAATGAGAAAAGAAAGTTGGACAGAAGAGACAGAAATAATGAAAAAGAGGAGAGACAAAGAGATGTGGGAAAATTATGAAAAAGAGGAGAGTCTATTTGTGTTTGGAAAGTGTTTGTATGTTTGTGAAAGAACGTGTATGGATGCAAGCTGGGTGCTTTGCAAGTCATATGAGTGCAATATGCATACTGGGAAAGCACTGCCAGGGCCGACCTTTAAGGTTTGTGCAACCTGTGATCAATGCCTGCAATTTAGGGTTTCTATGCATTGTTTAATTGATCGATACTGTCAATGCTGAGTTTGCATGTATTATTTTTCAATCAATGCAATGCTATGTTTCCATGTGTTATTTATTTACTCTATACCTACAGTGCTATGTTTTCATGTGTTACGTATTTACTCTATACCTGCAAAAACAGGGTTTATATGTCTTATTGAGTTTATCTATACCTGCAATACTGTGTTCCCTTGTGTAGTTTATTTGATCTATAGCTGAACAACATGGGAGAGGAAAAGAAAGGTGTGGCACAGATGACGGGAAGAGCACCACAAGGGTTGCCCTTGCAGAACACCTGTACACCCAACCTTGTATGTGTGTGTATGTGTATATATATATATATATATATATATATATATATAGATATATATTATATATATATATTGTGGTAAAGTGTATGGGAGAGTGGTTGATGGGATATATATCTCACCTGGTTTCCTCAGCCAGGCACGGTAGCAAACCCAGGAGCCCTCAGGTGCGGCTTCCTAAGCTCATTACTGGGGAGGAAGCCTTAAAAGAGAGGGCTGTTAGGTTTGAAGGGGGAGGAGAAACTGAATGAAGGAGCAGCTACAGCCAGCGCTGCAGCCCACCAGGTATGAAGCTTTACCCATGCAAAACCTGTTACTTTGCTTTGTGCCAGACCTTAGGCTTGTAGAGAGGTATCCTGATGTTTAGTTAGAGCCGGACAGGCTTAGAGTTTGTTTTGTTAACAAGGTGCTCTGTGACTACAACATCTAAATAAACACGCTTTACGTTTGAAACCTATGTGAATACCGTCATTGCCGCCCCATGCGTGAGCTGTCCCCTACAATATATATAGTTCTTTGGCGCATTAATCATGTAATTTATACTGAATGAGTGTTAACTGTGAATACAACATCCATCCTATGCCATATTTTGTGTCCAATGCATGTGACAGTATGTATGACATGTCAGCCACTGATTACAGAATAACACATCATTTCCCACTCGTAGTATGGATAAAAAAGGTAATTTGCCTGGACATACAGAAAGTAAGCCCATTTATGGATTTATGACTGTATTGTTCACATGCAAATAACTCTAAAACATGCCAGTGCTAAAAACATAATATGCACATTGTTTGTAGGTATGCTTCATTTTAAAACATTGAACAGTATATCTGTAGATTAATAATTTGGGGTTTTGTTATCAGTCTTTCACCTAAGCGGATAAAGCCCAATAAATGTGTTGGCATATCTTTATTGTGTGGCACTATTTATAACTATTTTCTATTACTTTCAGCTGGTTTCTCTACCTGAACTTATGTTCCTGGAAGATCCTATGTATAAAACTGGGATACTAATCATGTGGGACCCTGTACCATATAAAGTAGATCTTCGGCAGGTAAACAAACAGAGCCTGTTTGAAGGGATCGATCCGAAGATTGGTGTGGTTCGTTTCATTTTTAGTTTCCTGACTAGGCTAATATTTGATTGTGTAAAATAAATGCAAACAAATAAGAAAGGCAGATCTGGAACATTACGCTGTCCTGAGAAATGTCCCCTGCATCATTTCTGAATCTCAAAAGAAGACTCCCTTCTAATACTATAAATTCTATAAAATGCCATTGAACAAAAAATCTTACCAGCCTATTTTTTTCTCAAGGAGAATCCTTATTCTATTATCCAGATGTCAGTGACTTCACAGAATTTGAGACAACACAGTCCAACACAGTCCTTAGGATCCATCTACATCCTTGATAGGATACAAACACATCATAGCTTGACCAAAACAGAACCTTACATACCAGAAGCAATAACTTTTGTAACCAGATGTTACCAGATCAAAGCACAATTATAACTACTTTGATCTAACTGTCCTAACCTCAGGTGGTGAACCAGTACATCATAAAAAGTTTAAGTGCAGAATCAAGAGTTGGACTTCATTAATACGCAGTACCTTACTTGGCAAAACTGTGTGGCCTGTTTACATATTATGTTATGTTTATGTATATGGGATTAGTGTGAAGTACCTTTGTTATATGTTGTGATTTAGAGTCACCCGTAGTCGTCCCTATTCTCAACTGCAACAAACCATGTTCAAAGATCTAACAAACTACACATCTAACAAACTAAATTGTGCTTACAAAGCTCTTACAACCATAACAACAGCAGTGAAATCTTTAATATGTTCTTTGCAAATACAAATCAACCACTGAAGAACATAAATATTAGGTACAACTGGTATACCTTTAGAAACATTGGACCATATCATGATGAATGTCTTTGCTTGTTTTTTAGTGGGTCAGGAAGCCAGACTATGAGTTCTATAAATATTATATTAAATATCGAAAACAGAATCCTGATCAGCCATTTTACGTCCTGAACCCTCTCAGTACCTGGCAGCTCTGGGACATCGTTCAGGAGAATGCACCTGAGAAAATTCATCCCGACCCTCCATCATCAGGTTTGCTGGGTGCGTATTCGATTAATAGATATATATGTGCTGCATGATAAGACAAAAGTAATTTCTCTCACAATACGTTGATCCAATAGTATCCAATAGTATACTTGACTATATGTGACTACTATTGTGTATATATATATTGAAAAAGATGCCTTGTTGAAATTCTCATTAAAGAAGGTGTTCTTAGGTCTTATGACACAAGATAAACTCAACCCTCCAATTTATACCATAATATAAAAAAATAGTAACAATGTTGTTTCTCATCACAGGAATCTTATTGCTTATGAATCTCTGTGACGAGGTCAATGTGTATGAGTTCCTTCCATCGAAACGACGTAGTGACATATGTTATTACTACCAGAAATTTTATGATCAAGCATGCACAATGGGGGGGTACCATCCACTCATGTATGAGAAAAACCTAGTAAAGAAGATCAACCAAGGCGATGATAGAAACATTTACTACAATGGAAAGGTCACACTGCCTGGACTCAAGAAGCTGCAGTGTGAGACAGATTGATAAAGTAGGTAGAAAAACAGGAATGTAAAGGATTAAGGAGACTTGAGGAATATGAAGGGTTACGTAGGTTTAATAATTTGTAAGGAGCTGCTATTTTGAAGCAGAATTCGTGTTTATAAGATATCTTTTGAAAAGCTTTTTTAAGCGTTTCATTTATATTATAAGATGAAGATAACTGGCATTTATTACCAGCCCTGGAAATAATTGAATACCGTACTAGCCCTGTGTGTATGTATGTGTATGTTGTAAAAGTGTGTATGTGTGTGTGTATGTATGTGTATGTTGTAAAAGTGTGTGTATGCATGGAAGTGTTAGTGCGTATTTGTATGTGTCTATGTTTATGGTGCTCGAGCGGCTGTATGTACTGTACATATGAATGAATGTATGTGTGGTAGTGAAGAGCTGCCCCTGAGTATAATCATACCCCAAACCTCTTAATTGATTCCAATACTCAACCATAATCATTATCCCTCAACCACCATATTTATACCCCCGCCATCATATTCCTCCCCATCATCATTTCCATTATCACCCCATATTGCACCACAACATTGCAACATCATCTGTATACCCATCCTTTATTTCCCCAACCATCCTAATAGCCTTTTCTAAGTATGCCCCCATTTATACAGTTTTCAACAATAATTTTCATTAATTCATGTAATCTAACACAAGGGCATAACTTGAAACTAGGGCTGAAACATCTAATCGATAAAATCGATAATAATCGATAATGAAAGTCATTGTCAACGATTTTCATTATCGATTAATCGAATCGATTTTTATTGATTATAAAAAGAGTTTTTTTTCCAGAGCAAACACTCTGAAAAACTCCTCTCCTTATATAATCCGACCTCAAACAGAGATCGGATTATAACACCGGAATCCAGATCCCCCGCAACGCTGCAGGGGACCTGGATTCCCCTCATTGTCGGTCGGTCTCTCACTTCCGTCTCTCTCCCCCCTCC
>VKOC01006168.1:0-39850 GCA_009364415.1 Spea multiplicata
CAGAGAGAGACACTCACTGGCACACAGAGAGAGACACTCACTGGCACACAGAGAGAGACAAAGAGAGACACAATCACTGGCACACACAGAGAGAGAGACTCACTGAATTATTTCACAGATTGAAATTTCCTTCTGCCTCCATAACATTCTGTATTTTCAGTACTTCAGTTAAAACTTCATCCTCATATCCCACGTTACTGAAAAAGAAACAGCAGCCCAGCACAGCCCATTTGCAGTCATTTACACTTCCCCCGCTGCTGCTGCTGCTGCTGCTGCTGCTGCTGCTGCTGCTGCTGCTGCTGCTGCTGCTGCTGCTGCTTCTTCTTCTTCCTGTAGTTCTTTGTACCAACAGTCACATGGTGTGCTGACATCACCAGAGTCCTTCTACTGGGTAGGAACTAGCCGCTACCATTACGATACCTCCGGGGCATGCATTTCTCTACACTTTATACTTACACACAGGAATTGCAGGGGAGTTGTTATGTATTGACCAATCATATGGTGCCATACAAAAATAACTCCAGAGCTGAACAGTCCAGCCAATGGCAGCTAAGCTTTTATTTGAACCCAGGAAGAGAACCTCTTATCACTGTATGTGAGCTGCGCTTGTCATTGTTCAGCCCGTGCTGTGAAGAAGCGGAGAGATGTGATGTGTCAGGCGGTAGGAAGGCTGGCACATATATGGCAGGAAGGTGCGGTCTGAGGGCAACTCCCAAACTCGCAGCTACAAGAAGCCCTTCCCGGGGCACCCGGCCTTTCTGCCTGCTTTGGAAATAGTTGTGTGGATATGTGGAAATCTATAACCTTTTACCGGGCGGTCTGGACTCCTCTTGCAGGTAACGCTTGAGGGCAGAAGGGCATTACATACAATCTTAGCAAGCTTTATTGCCTGTATATATCCGCACAACATACATGTATATCACACAGCAAAGCGTTCTAATGCTGTCCCTAAACCATAAGTTTAATGTAGTCATTTTACTCATGGAGTTGGATTATGACATCAGATTTGTGATTCAGCTTATTTGATTGGTTGCAATGTTTTCTGCATACTTTGCAATCTCATTGTTTCTACAGCCCTTGTTGCAAGGGCATGGACAGGCCAGATAGAGGCTATGGTGGGAATAATGGTAGTTCATCCCCAGCGCCCAACTTACTTCCTAATATGTGAGGATGATGATGATGATCAGGTGTGGGTTTAGTGGTGCCATCATCATCCGTCCTCTCTAGAACAGTTTGCAGACAATCTCGCATAGTAATAATTATTTAAAGCAATCGTTTTTATACCATGTGAAAATAAACAAGGATTGGAATCCCATAATTGCCATTTTCTTGGGTTATGTTATTTTCCATTCGTGATTTTCACTTAATAAAACTTTGCTTACTTTGCGATGCATTATTCATGTCAAGGCACTATTGACCACAGCTGGCCTAACCTAATGCATGTTTCATGTGGTGCAAGCCCCTCTAAGGATTTAACTATGCGCTATGCAGGGTTATGTTGACCTTTCATTCAGGAGAAACTTTCCTCCTACAAAATGCATGATGATTTTCCTTTCCCTTCTCATTAAAAATAATTACTACGAAGGAAACTAGGCAGCAAACAGACACACCTCAGTCTGATTTCCCCTCTGGATACTTCTTTTGATTTGTTCTCCTCTCCTCTTGACAAACGGGCTGAGCCATAAAAATGTTTTGAAGAGCGTCAACTATGAATGTGTTATTTTTGACCGGTTCAGGGAAGTACAAGTATTAAACGTCAGATGACACAGGGCACAAGTGGGTGAAGTACAAGTGATAAGGATATTAAAAGATACAAACCTATCTGCTCTTTAATTCAGTGTTATAATGCCTCATACAGCCCCTCCAAGGAAGAATGTGTACTGAACTTATTAAAAAGTACTTTAATATGTATTATGCAATATACTTCATGCGATAAAAAAGAACTTAAGTTTGCCAGAACACTGTAGCTTTTTACTCCCTTTGGTATCCGAGGTTCAGGCCATTTTTGACCATCTCTGGGCTTTCATTGAAATCTGCAGGACCCCCCATACAAAAAGAGCTCCCATTCATTTTAATGGTAGCTCTTTCTGGCTAAAACTGGCACAAAAACAGAGTTGGGCAGGGGGGTGCTACAGATCCACTTAAAGGAAAATGTTTTTGTTTTTTTTTAAATAAATGAAAAAAAATCGGCTAAAAGAATGCATGTTTTTTTTTTTTTTTAAATATACATTCTGAATTTTTTGGGGCACTGGAGCATCCCATCAGTGAAAATAAAATACAGCAGACCATTTGCTGTGATTACATTTTACCCAAATGCTTGTTACTTTGTAACTTAGTCTCTAGGTTCAGTGGCTTTCACAAAAGATGACCCGTTCTTGGTGTCCACTTGGATCAGCTTTTTGCTTTGTTGTTTATAATGTGCAGCTGTACGACGACACTAAACAATATCTGCATTTATTTAACAGGCTTTGAAGATGAATCCTATGAACCTTGAATAACATTTAATTAAGATGCACGGTAGAAAAGAAGGTGACTACCTGAAAAGTCTGCCAATGGTGTGACACAATTAGACAAAGCCAACTTCTAGCTGGGCCCAGTAACCTGATAGAGAAATATCATGTTCTTAACATTTCCCAGAAAATCTGTGTCATATAAACTGAGCTTATTACTGCTGGCTTTTGGATTTATTTGGGGTCTAATGCTGCTGCGCTATACCTTTCAATATCCAAGACACCAAAGCAGCAGTGAACTGAGAGACGAGATATTGGACTTGAGCAGGAGATACGTGAAAGCTCTGGCTGAAGAGAACAAAGCTATTGTAAATGGCGGCAATGGTGGATCTATGTCGGGATACGGTACGGCACACTGTCATGATTCTTTTGATGTTTCTATAGCCTCTTGCATGGCTCCTAGATTTTTGTATATTATACAATCACACAAACACACTAAAGATGAGCATTCCCGTATTAACAACCAATTAATTGTTCCTGTGTGATCAATATTTCAATTTCCTTTTTTTTTTCATCGTCTGTATGTATGTATGTATTGTTTGGTTTCTTCCTTTCTAGTTGCATGTCACCATAGGTCTCACTCCTTATGCTACTTAGTGGTAAACGATAGAATGACTTAATGATACAGGCTGAATGTCTGTGTTCAACCAAACTCTCAGGTGGAAAATAACGGGGGAGATTCTGCAGAATATGCTGATGCATCTGCAAGTGGACAGCACACAACTTTAAAGGGACCACACAGCTAACATATGCATTAGAGTGTTTATGATGTCTGGTGTTTAGAAGCAATATTTGGTGTGAAGCTTCTTTCTGTCTCTTCTACATTTGGAATGGAGCCCAACTCTCCTGGGGGTATTCCGCTGCTGCTGAGAACTACTGAAAAAAACCCCAATATTCTAGTTTTGTTTATTCTAATTGGTCTCTGTTGCATAACAGCAGCTGCGTTGGCCAAATCATTCACATGCAGACTTTGGATTAATCAATGTTCCCTGGTTTTACAAGATTACTGGCATCCACTTAAGTTCCTACAGCAAACAATGCACAACGCTGTGCACACATGATCCGTGTCACGCCCCATCCAGACTGCAGAGCTGCATATCACTGGTTTCCCTTGTTTTGCTACAGTTCCCCTGTCTCGCTACAATCCATTCCTGGATTTCCTTATGCTCTGTCCTGAACTTCTGATTCTTAGATTCCAGTCCTGCCCTTAGATTCAGCTTCTGTTCCCTTTATAACAAGGGTGTCCAACCTGTGGCCCTCCAGCTGCAGGACTACATCTCCCATACTCTGCCAGCCACTGGCATTGTGGGAGATGTAGTCCTGCAGCAATTGGAGGGTCGCAGGTTGGACACCCTGCACCACTAAAACAAAGGCAGCACAAGTTGAATCCAGGAGTAGATGGGGTTGTGCGGGGTTGCACTACATTGAAGAATAGGCTAGGGTAGGGTATGTGAGTGGCATGAGTGTGTTTGAATGTGTGTCAGAGTATGTAATTGTGAACATGTGTTTTTATAGGTATGTGATTGTGTATCGTATTGTATCTGTGTGGTGGGGGCAGTGTTGTTTGTTCTGGCAAAGAGACATACGAGGTCCCAAAATTATGGGTGTGAATTTCCATGTTGGCCCAATGTATCAACTTCAACTAAAGACTTTGTGCAGTTTAGGCCTGTCACTTGGCCACTGGTGTCCCACAAAGAGTGGCAGCCTAAAGTCGGTTGTCTTGGTGGGTTTTGTATTAGAAAATTAGTTTTTTGTAAGTGCCTTGTGACCCCTGTGAAAAATTCCACTGATAAGAAAATCGGCAGCTAGTTTGGCCATCCCTTTTAACTCTGTTGCCCTGGCCATTAATTCAGCTGGTAATTCTAGTGGTTAAATTAAGTTGAATAAAACTGGTATTTAGTTTGACACTTTGGAAATCCTTCACTGAATTAAGGCTGTAATTTGCATGTATTTAAATCTATTAGTCTTACGTTTAGATTTAATTGGTTGATTTTTTTTTTATTTTAAATGGTAGAAAAACAATGATTAACATATTAAGATATTTCTGCTGCTTATTGCTTCACACTCAATCTCTCACTTTTGGCACGTTGTCTTTATTTGCTAATTTAAGATTACCGTTGATAAAGGTGATTCGTGAGATCTCACGTGTACAGCCTGCTTACGTGTTTCATGCTGGAGACTGTGATATATGTATATTTATGATAATGTACTAATACATGTATCAGCATGGTGATATTTTTACTTAGATTCAATATAAATTAGTTACAGGGTTTTGGCAGTGCAGGAGGTTACAGAAGCTTCCTTCGGTATTTGTAAAGACATTAAACAGTAAATAAAGGTCATGGGGTCGAACAGGTTTGAGGTTAAGGTGGAGTCGCTCTGGGCCCTGCAGGGACAGTGGCGAGTGACCCTCTGGGCTGTTTTCACTATTAACCCTTTCTTGCCCCCATATTACCCCTTAACTTCACGGTGAGAGCCGGCGGGCAGGTGGTGATTCCTCTTGTTGTACTTGGGGCTTCCAGGACGGGGGTTTTTGAAGGGACGCTCCTACCATCATATGCATTTTAATGCATATAACTGTTGTGTGGTTTCCCCTTTGCAAATTCATTGGAGATTCAGCAGATTTCTTATACTTATAGGTGACTCTGTGTAGTGTATATGTTTACACCCTGTCATATTTGGTTTTATGAGGGTGACCTTTAGGTGGCATAGAAACCATTACAATTGTCCCATTTTCGCATTTCTGCTTTACTGAATTGCTCTTACTAAAATATGGCTGTTGGAAAGTTCCAAAACTTAGCAGATATAGTCTGTTCCCTAACTTCATATACTCTTAATGCACATGGGACACTAGCACATTTTACTGCGTGATGCAAACAGGTGCCATATGACTTCTCTCATGCATTCCAATGAGACCGGCGCAATATGTAAAGTGGATCTTTCACTCCAAATATTATACTTTAGAATTGCATACACTATATCATTGTACCAATTTTACAAAATAAGCAACATAGGTGTTACAAACTGCCATTTATTTCAGAATGTGTATTCTATGGGAAAAGTTATCATAACTCTGCATGGACAAACGAAAAGCATAAGCTTAAATGAATTAATTTTGCCTCGATGCGAGTTCAATTTTAACTGAAGTCTATTGTGTCAATTGTGTTAACTTTTTTTTTTTCTTTTTTGTTTTTCTTTTCACGTCCAGCTGACCTGAAGCGTACCATAGCCGTACTTTTGGATGACATTTTGCAGCGCCTGGGAAAATTAGAAAACAAAATTGATTATATTGTCGTAAATGGATCATCTAGTATCGGCACCAACAGCACCACTGGCAATCCGGTGCCCTTAACTACAAGCAAACGTAGCATTCATGGCAGGAAAAGATAGTGGTACAAAGGCAACATACCACCAACTCTAATCTTCCCAATACCATCTTTATTTAGACTTACAAAAAATAAATTACTTAAAGATAACTTTAAGTGCTGAACGCAATGGTGCCATAGTTGGCACGTTCTAGAATGTAAACCTTGTTTGCTACAGTACATATGTGTATATAAATATATTTCTTTTTTAGTGTTTTCTAGAATATTGGTGAATTAAGTTTGATGCTTCGCTCTGCATTTTGATCTTAGTACTGTATAAAAAAAAATATAAAAATATTTTGAATTTATTCTAAAAAAAACCCACCTGTAGTATATTATATTTTGCTACACAGAGATTTATGTTTGTGCTAAGCTTTGAAAGTGTGACCCAAAGAATGTATTTATTTGCACTATTTGTCAAAGAATAACAGTAGACTTGCTGTAAAACACTTATTTATGTGCAAACGTGAATAGTGAAGTTCTTAGAGACAATAAAACCTTATGATTAGAATTATAATAAAAGTGCTGTTCCACTTAATCACATCTGTTGTTTTATCCGCACTCTGTAGCTTTTTTTAGAGAGACAGTAATAAGGGGAGCGAGATGGTTGAAACAATGCTAAGAGTTAAAAGCAAAAGGGAAAGAAGTGAAGGTTATAAAATAAAATGTGGAATGTTTGAGAGAAGGAAAATAATCCATATGGGCATTATAAAGAAGACCATGGCAGTTTTATCCAAGGTGGTCAAATGCCAAAGTTATTGTCCAATAACTCCTACACTGCAAAGCTATCATTGTAGTGCCTTAAGATCAAAGGGCCACTTAAGTCTCCAACATTGTAGCAATAATATAATTAATTTGTAATGCATGTTGGAATTTTGCATGGACTACAAAATGTATCTTAAATGAAAATAGGGTTGGAATGCTCCTCTAATACCAGTGAGATCACCAACTATATTGTGTTCTGCATATAAACCTAATGTTGTTATTCTAAGCTTCCGATTTCTAAAGCTATAGTTGTAACTTGCATCCCAACACATCATCCCTCATCCCGTATGTGTCTTTTCAGGGCTGTCATTTGTTAACCTACCGTAGGTGTAGCTCTCGGAGGGAAATTACGACTGAACACCGGTCGTCTGCAAGTATTGCAAGTAGTCCATCTCCCGGAATGTCTTTGCCAAACCTGGCAAGCCCCATTGTATGTTCTATGTCTGGTTGGCTGGGATGAAACATCAGGAACAGATAGTAGAAAAGTAGGCTGCAGGGAAAATCAGCAGCACTTAGTTGAGGTAGCGGGTTCTTGCTATGTGTGCCTGCAGGAAGGTTTCACTTGGACCAGCGGGCCAGTGAAAGAATTGCTTGGCACAGAGAATAAGTGACAGGGTGGTGGGTAACAAGGCGCCTGTGGCCGAGGTAAGTTCTACTGAGAAGTTTATGCTATCCATGTAAGGCTAACCCACCCGTATCAGACAACTCAGTCAAAGTTCTGGTCCAGATATTTGTTACCCAGAGATGATGATGTCATTGTGCTGTGCTTGTGTGTTAACACTTTTGCTAATTGTTGTATTCAGGTTTCCCTATATATATATATATATATATATATAATTATAGTCCTAACTTGGATCTTAGCTGTAACGCACTGACGGCGCTGCATTATATTCTTCGAGGTATACAGAAATCAGCGATTAAATTAAAAATCCGCAAAATAGGAACAATGAATAAAATTATTACAGACCTTTCAACCAAAGGGGGAACGTGTATTAAAAAATGTATAGCAGAAGAAGTGTTCATCCAATCGCATATCCTACACGCACGTGGGGGGGGGGGTTCTGAGAATTGATTGCTATTTGATTAGTGACATTTTCTCTCACCGATCGATGTCAGTCGTCCTAACTTGTGTCGAGTGATCCGGTTACAGATTTTTTATTTTCCAATATTTTATTTTAACCACTTTAAACCTCTTTTATCTGTTTCACCGATCATCAGCCAGTGATCTAATCTGGTGGGTGGACTTTATACAGAGGGGCTTCCTTTCCCCCCCCCCACAAAATGATGTAGCGGTATATCTGCGCACAGCACCGTGTCATCTGTTGGCGTTTGCTGATACATCCTGTATTCTGGGTCGTCCTACTCTGATGAGCAACAGGTTAATGGTGTAATTAGAAAATAAAAGTAGGCTGAACTGTGTAATGTTATTATAAGGATCTGGGCCATTTGTTCAGAATACAATCAGATCTGGCAATTGCATAGTACAGGAAAGCCAGAACTGACTGTAATCCAAACAGAAAGCGCCCCTTCTTTTCATACTAGGAAGAAGAGTATTTGCCTAAGGGGCTAACCATGCTCGTGTTAGGTTCAAGCAGGTGGTTCCCTTAACAAAATACATTTACATGAGCTATTTACCTTATTTACGTTTCAGATTGGAACGTGCTTTGTATGCTCGCTTCTAGCAGAAAAAAAATTGACAATATTTATTGTGATTAAAAAAACCCTACAATATAAACTAGGAGCATGTGCACATCGTGCAGTAAAATGTGTTCGGAGGATCCTTTGCAAGTGGACAGAGAAGCTGACACATCGTTTACTTACGGCCAGTCAACTTGTCGGAGGTGTTCCGCTGCAGCTTCTCCTTAAATAAAGTAAAAATAACGGAATATAAAAGTTTTTACAATGTACCTTAACGTGCATTTATTGTTTAGGAGGCTGCCTGGGACTCTGAGGGGTTGCTTTAAGTGGGCATGGAAATTTTTTTTATTGCAAATGGCTCACTGAATGAACTATAAATTATAGAGGACCTGTCACGCTCTTCATGTAGCAGAAGCTCACTGGGGGTCTATAGAAATCATGGGAGTGTATTTACTAAAGGAAGTCTTTTGTTTTCAATGCCTTGACGTCACTATACATTATAAAGGCCCAACCCAATGAGCTTGGCTGGGCCTGTATAATGTATGGTTGAATCAGTGAGATTTCTTCAGTTTCAGTCTATTTAGAGATGCATTATGAAGGGCTGGCTCCTCCCTTCTTGCTGAAGAAAAAAAAAAGCACAAGACTGTAATTGCTCGATTATAAGACAGGGGTTTTTCAGAAAAAAACTTTTTTTAAAACATCTTTTATTCAGACCTCGGTTCATTGCTCCGCTAACCCTAGGGGCTTGTCACACACACTCTCATTAACTCTCTCTCAATGTCTCCCTACCCTCTCTGCCAGCTACTTCTGTGCCCCTCAAAACTTGAAGCACAATTCTCTGATCACAATCCAACTGTTAACCCTTTGTTAATTATTTTTTGTATTGTTATATTTAAGGTTTTTTTTTTAATGCTTTCTCAATGAGCAGGTACTTTTAAAAAACATATATAAATTACAGCGGGATGTTTGTGTTCCATTTGGTGGGAAAAATGTTCTTTGTGTTTGACAAAATTTGTCTGCGTCTTTGTCTTCGTATTCAACGAAATTCGTCCAACATTTTCATTTTCGGAAGTCCCATTCATACCTCCGGTTGCCATGGAAACAAGAAAGGAACACGTAGAAGAAGTTCAATAGGGAATTTGAGACCAATGGGTGGAAGAAAGAGGGTCAAAATAAGCTTAGAGTTATAGAGTGACGCGCACACCGCGGCAGTGCGGGAAGACGGACGCCTCCTGCTCCCAGCGCAGGACTCCGGCAACAAGGTAAGTAAGGATAGGGAGACGGGGTAGATAGTGAGAAGGGGCAGAGGGGGGGGGATTTTTTTCCTTTCTTTTTTTTTGGGATGGGGGCGCCAGAGAAGTAGTCTGCACAGGGCGCCGGCTCTGTATATAATAATGTTGTGCAGTATATGGGATGGATAAACTGATGGGAGGGAATCAGTTACTAGCTTATCATTCATTGAATTTTATTTAAGCGGTTTACGCCGTTGTCATGGAGAGCAGTTAAATATTAAATTTAGATATTAAATATCTAAAGCTCCGCTCTGTGCCTGTCACCCAGTGTAACGTGTGGCCCACAGGGCAGCATATTGTTCAGGCCTGTGTTACAGCAGTGGGAAGTGGCAGCATGCCCAGTGCTAGCCTTTTTATATCTACCTGGCAAAATATACAGCAACTGGGCCACCTCCACAATGCTTTTGCTGTTACTCTATCGATCGCAATAATACTGAGAGCCATGTTCACAAATAATACACAGCAAATCATTTTATTTCACTTTACACAAGGAACAGGCAAACGCCTGCCGTGCAGATCCCGTTCTAGTGCTGGCCGAGCATGATGAGAGTCGTAAATCTGCACAGCCACTCATGAATCTGCTGTAGCATCTCCGAATGTAATAATGGCAGACGGGTTGTGGTCGCCCGATCGCGGTGTCTCCGTATCAGCCGCTCTCAGCTGACAGGTGAGCTCTCCGTGCTGGGCGCCTGAATCCCTCGGGCCGCCCACTCGTGGCGCTTCCCTTCCGTATGTGCTCAGCTTCCTGGTGCGGCGTCTTAAGCCATCCAGCTGGCAGGGAACCATGGAGAGGCTGCGGGTCCAAGGGGCCGCGGGGGCTATAGATGACTACCTGGAGTATAGAAGGTGAGCCCAGCGGATACATTATGGCTCCGGACACAGTGATGTCACGGCTTCCCGATCTGTACAGTTCGGTGGTCGGTAAGACTGTTGTTGGTTGCTAAGTTACAGACTTTGTTGTCTGTTAAGGAGGCTGTAGATTGACCTTCATAAAGGAGCCAGGTTACACATATCACCTTGGGGTGTTATAAATGATGCATTCATTTAGCGGAATGTGTATGCTCATTAATATAGCCCATTGTATTTACATGTAAGAATGCAGAATTGTGTGTGTATATATATATATATATATATATATATATAATTCATAGGGCAGGGCTCAAGTGGTTGCCATGTAGTGTTTAACAAGGTTTGTGTCTATAAGGAGTGTTTTATTAAAATAGGTTCCTGAAACTGAATCCATGCACCAGGGGAATGCTCTGGGGGTACTTGTGCAGTAACCTGGGTGTCTTGGATGACCAGGTTCAGTCAGTGACCCCATGATGTCAGGATGATGCCGGGCTTGATGGCTCGAGCAGTGCCTTTCCTAGCTTTCCTGATCCCTGTAAAATGGTGTTAATTGCACCTTTTAATTATACTAAGCTACACATTTATGTTACCGTGGGTTCAAGTATATACACCATGTTCTTGCAGAATTGTTGGAGATGATGATGAGGGGAAGCTTTTTAGTCCAGAAGAATACGAGGAATACAAGAGAACAATATTACCGATGCGACTACAGAACAGATTATATACAAGCTGGAGATCTCCGACTGCTATGGACTGTAAGCTCGTGGGACCGGAGACCCCGTGCTTTTGTACTCACAGGTAAGAGACGGGGTTTAACCTCATCCCCCACGAATACCCGCTTTTCATTGCTCACTCACACTCCTAATTTAAAACAACATGAGCTGATGAAAAAACGTTGGGTTGATTTTTAATCAATCACAAAACTGAAAACTGTGATTGTGCCCACATATAAACGGTTTTAAGACGTCTTTTGGAATGCAAAAGTCACCCCAAAAAATAGATTTGTTAAGGAAAGGCACAGAATTAACCTGTAAAACGTTTTTGATCCCCATATTCTACTTTTAGGTATAAACAGCACAAAACAGATTTTAAGCAGCTCCCGGAGGAACGACCGATTTGG
Organism: Spea multiplicata; assembly: GCA_009364415.1. Taxonomy (NCBI): domain Eukaryota; kingdom Metazoa; phylum Chordata; class Amphibia; order Anura; family Pelobatidae; genus Spea; species Spea multiplicata. The sequence goes on from VKOC01006168.1 coordinate 11,540, forward strand.
TTGCCCTGTAAAGTGAGTCGTTGCCAATGCAAGTCATTCCATTATATCCCTCTCAACGGCTCCAGACCCATTCGCTGTAGATGCAAGCACTTTCCAGATGAGCACAGCGTGGCTGGTGACTATCGCTGCACCAAATGTAAGAACGGGTTAATTTATCTTGTATTTCTGTATTTAGATGTGAAAGTTGCCAACAGGAATCCAGCAAACTAGAATGCAAATAAATTAAGGACTGGGTACAAGATTTGCATCACTGGCGTCTTCTAATAAGTCTGTGGATCGCAAGACTAAAACGTAACAGGTTTATTTAGAAGAGCGTGCTGGCATGTCCAAACTTGCGTACCGTTGTTGGGTGTATACGTGTACGTTGAATGAAGAGGTTTGCCGTTGCTGGGGTATGGCATTATTGCCTTTATCCACCCAAACGCAAATGCTTCCTCCGTAAAAATGCAGCGTTCGGTATTTTTCAATTCCATTTAAAGCTAACACAAAAGTTCTTATTGTAAGAGATTGGTGTTTAGAAAAACAACCTGGCTTTCCAAGTAGAAATAATAATAATAATAATAATAATAATGAAAAAGGAAAGCCACTGCTTTGGTAGGTTGTAACAAATGTACTTCTCCCCACACAGGCTCGCAGTGTGCTGGGTTTCACAGTTCCTTCACCTGTGGATGTGGTCAGCCAGCATACGCTCACGACACTGTTGTAGAGACAAAGGAGGAACGTCTTGCTCAAGCGAAACCAGTTGGCCGCGATGTGCCGTACGCTGCCATGGGAGGGCTGACTGGCTTTAGCTCCCTGGCTGAGGGCTACATGAGATTAGATGAAAGTGGCATCGGTAAATCTATACCTGAATCTGTACCAGGAGATTATTTGGCCTGCAGTCTGGCCTTGTGTAGATGTATTTTATCAATTAAGTAGATGTTAAACATTATCATGGGGTGTGTGTATACATACATGTGTAATAATAATAATAATAATAATAAATATAGCAAGGTACTCGACTAGTTAACATGGTTTCCTAGGGTGCTGCAAGCATACAAAACACTGATGTAATACAATTGTAATAATGAATGAAAATAAATATGCCGCGCACGCCCGTTATCATACGGTGCACTTGTGCCACCAAACGTTTATTGTTACATATTACGTATTGCACAAACGTTCTGGAGCAGCAGTCCCTTTCTTAGTGTGCCTTGTAGTGTTTGGCATCTTTATTTTACACACCAGTGCATGTCATAATAATTAATATGGCCAACAATCTCTTTTCCCCTTTGATCCTCTCTGCTTTCACCCCTTCCTCCTTTCTTCTTATTCTCTCCCATCTTTCTTTTCTCAACAGACTCTCACCTTTCTCTTCTTGTGATTAAGACCCATCCACTGACTTGATCCTTCCAAGCTACCAGACCAGCGTCACCGATGCTTCTCATTGTGATCTAATATATACAATATTTAATTTATGGGTACATTGATATTGTGTGTATGCAACTGGAGGTTGTAATATACTTTCTTTTCCTATTAGGGGCTCCAAGTGATCGTTTCTTCGAGTCCCCTGAGAGCGGTATGTGTCACCCAATTCTCAGAGCGTATGGTCCCTCTCACACAACCCATCCTGATGAAGGTAATTAGTGACAATGACATTCATATATAGATATATATAAAGCATGTATATATGTCACATGACTTTATATTGTGAGTGATAAGTAAAAGGTTTACTGCAGGTTAGTATACCATGTTATAAATACAATGTGCTAGGGAAATCTCTATTTCCATGTAATTGTCCATAGCATGTAGTAGGAGATTGCTCCATCATTTTAGGAAGGGCAGGAAATTGCCCCTTGCGCAGGTACTTTTATCTTCCCCTGTCTTTTGTTTTTGGGTCAGGGGATCAGTTAGGCTTTCCTTTAAGCTGCAGCAGCCATATTCAGAGCACGCATGGCTGCGGCACTTGGGGCCACATCAGTCAGAATTTAGCTGCAGTTCCTTTTGCAAGTAAAGATCGATTTGGAAAGGAACTGAAAAAATTTCCCAAAAATCTTACGGAAAGCCTTCCCAGAAGAGTGGAAGCTGTTATAGCTGCAAAGCGGAGACCAACTACATATTAACGTCTATGTATCGCGAATGCCTCGTCATAACAATCTCTGTTGGTGTAATGTCACATGTCCCAATACTTTTTGCCCATATAGTGTATATTATATTAAGACTCATACACTTACTGTCACCCTTAGTCAGGATATAATTGCGAGGTCCCTGTAGATATTTTTACTAGTCCCTTTCTGAATGTGTTGCAAGGAGAAAGAGACATTGAACCATTAATAGTCAAGGTGGCCATAGGCAAGTATGGAAGTTCCAGGGTGACAGCTGCTGTAGATTTACTTCTGGTAGGCATCACCCCAGAACTTACAAACAGGCTTATGGCCACCTTGGTTATTAATGTAAACTATTCTTGCTCCACTGTCTCTTTCTCCCTGCAACCCACTCATAAAGACTGTGTGTTGCTTTACTGTCAGTTGGGATCCTGATGTCCACGGATGGACCCACTCAGGCATGAGCAACCGTTGTTGATATTTATTTTATGCTAAACCATTTATGGCTGTTAATGAGGGCATTAAATTTCACAAATGCATCAGTGTATCATTAGGCAGCCTCAAAGCAATTGTTGCACCAGTTTGAGGAGTTATTTGTATTTATTTTTTTTACATTTAGAAGCAGCTGGCGTTGATAAACAAGTGGCCAATTTGAAGATATCAGAGAAAGAAGACATGGCTGCCTTTGAAAGGCGTTATCAGGAGAGGGTATGTTTCACTGGGCCACAAGAACTGACCAAAAACCGTTCCCTTCCTAGAAGACCTAAGCAGAAAACTTTGCTTATAGGGTATTTACTTAAAATGCCCACCACAAACTCTATTGCCACTTACCCATTCTTGTTACATGGTAGAATAGGTTGGTACCGCTGCTGAAAGCCATTGGCTATTTAGCTAGTGTTCAGGGCATAATTGTTATTTTTTATCTTTCCTTGAACACAGGTGAATACCTATACAAATGTGTTCTTGATCAAGTAATTTGTTTCATCTCCCTGACTTAACTTTACATTTTGAAGTGCCTCTAAGAACAACTTAATTTACCCTGCATCAGTGAGTTTTCTTGAAAGTGACTTATCTGACCCATGCTTTCTGCAGGGATAATGCATAATAACATTCAGGGAATTGAAACTGTAACCCTCCTGAAAAGTGGAGTATAAAAGACAAAAGAACACCAAAGCTTCCACAACTTGTGCTACACGCAGTGTTAGAAACACAATCACTAGTACTGTTGATTGCCAGAAATAATTCTTTAATCATGTGTTTGTCTCATTCATTCATTTTGATGGTCATGTGACAAAAACAGGCACTGTTAGGTTATTGTCAAAGAAACTGAAAAAGCTTCTTTCAAAAATTCTGGTTGTGGTTATTTGTTTGGAAATTAAGATGAAAGAATACAAAGACATATCTTGTAAGGTTTGCCAAACTTGTTTTATTAACTAAACGTCAGAGCGCTTAGAAAGGATTCTACAAACTCCTCATCATTCTATAGTTACAGAAAGAAAAGCAAGAGAAGAGGCAGAAGAACACAAAACCTTCCACAAATCAGCCCAGGTGAAGATGGTATACTTTTCAGACAAAACAAAACATGTCTGCTAATATTCCGCTTCAATGACTGAATTCAGTTTCGTCAGCAAGACTTTCTTAATACAAGTGAAAATAGGTTGAAAGAGAAACTTCTAGTCTCCAGAGAGGTTTACTTTTCTTCTGCAAAATTTAATATTTTGTGTTTTTATTTCTAGTTCGAGGTCATAAATATAAATAACTTAAAAATGTAATTTCTCCAATATTAGTTTTTCCATGTTTTGAATATCTTTTTTTTTAATGAAAAACAACTATTCAACACAAATAGACCGTTTGTTAACATTAACTTAAATCTACCTGATGTCCTTTTATTTTAGAGGAACAGATTGTTTCTGAAATAAATCCCTCCCTTGTTCTAATGGTGTACCTGTTTTCTAAGAGCTCATGTCTGAATGTATACCCTCTCCATACAACAGTAAGACCCCAAATAATGGTTGTGCGGTCTCCGTACCCATGTATTTTTGTTATTGTGATTTCAAACATTGGAAACAGTTCTAGCACTGGCCACTAGATGTCACTGTGACACAAACAAAGCAATTGAAAACCAAAACACTAGAGTTCACAAAGTGCTATCGATTATGTCAAGAAATGAAACCGTACATCATGCAGAAAAAAAATGGATTTGGGTCAAAATTGTTCTCTTAGTCCTTTGCTCAAAGAACCGCTGACCCAGATGATATCAGAATGGTTATTTGGACTTATTTGGACAAAACCTGGAAGCTAAAATGAAAATAAATGTTTTATGTCTCATAAATTGAACAACATACATTTTTGATGTGAGACCTGTAGTGTTGCAGATGAAGCTTAGCAGTTGAAGAACGCTACAATCACCTGACCTTAGGAGGATGGTTCCCATACAAACAATGTTCCTACTTAACATTGTTTTGGGTTAGTGGGATGACATTTTTTAGCAATATTAGGTGTGTGCAAATTATAGAGAGCTTATTTTTTGTATTCCTGTTTCTTTCATACTAAATGGCGTGACAGATTTATAAATATGGTATTTGTAGAAAACCAGCATATCATTTCTATGGGTGCATTACATAAGGGAATCATTAAACAAGCACACAGAAAACATGATCACTTTTATAGGATAAATGCGTCTGAAAAAGCTGGATACCAAGGGGTTAATCCAAAAGGGAACCCTGACCCCTGGGGATACTTGCGAAATTTGGTGTTGGGTCATGTTCAGTAGCAAACAAGGATGCCGTCCTGCATATGGCCCTTTGGGATCGTAACTGTTTTCCATTGCCTGTCAGGCCGCAGTTATCATAAAGTCAGGGACAAACTAGGCATTTTAGATCAGCTTTTCTCAGCCTCTTAACCATCCTACCATCTACCGACATTTTACCCAGAAGACCCTAACATATAGTTACCCTATCGGCGAACCGTTTGATTCCCTTCAGTGAATTCATACATCCCACATACTACATGGTAGCATTTTACATGGTGAAGTGTATATGCGTCCTTCAAAACAATGGCAATCCAACCGTAACAACAAATATTTTAGTGAAATTTGCCAATTTTGTAAATTTGAATGTCCGAAACAAAGATTGTATCTTTTTTTCTCGCTCTCACGCTTTTGTCCGCCAACCACTTCTGTGTCCCATTAGTAGGAGTACTAATGCAAAGAGCGGCTCCATGGCCCACTCCCATTGGGACAGCCTCTCCTCCATTCCTCCAATCAATGGACAGGGTGTATGTGTAAAGGCTCTGCCCTGTCGTGTCCTCATAGAGGCCAAAATAATGCAGACAGATCTGCGGACAAATAGAACAATTTCTGCACCTGTCTTTTTCATCAAATCCATTCCTCCAATCAGGGGTGGGGTTGCATCTGTGGTGTGCTCCAAGGCTCCGCCCTGTTGAGGTAGAGCTCCAGGAGTCCTGGATAACACCCCAGATATCAGAGAGAAGCAGACCAAGAAAGAAGCAAAGCTGAGCTGCAGAAAAAGAGGCGAGGACAAGGAAAAGGTTGATGAAGGAAGAAGTTCTACCTGAAATATCATAAATGTAATTGAAGCAGTATAGCCGCCCTTTTTCAATGTCCAAAGAGGGTCAGTTTAATGCAGGGTGAGGTAGAAGGTGTACCCAAGGGCCACATTTTTCATGCATTTATAAGCCTATTTCTCCTGTTACAGTGCACGTTAATGTGACCTCTAGGACCGTAGAACACTGAAATATACTGAAACCAGCCAGAAAGTATTCTGAGCACCTAAAAAGAGGCATCAATGGAGGAAAGACATATTTTTTGCAAGAGGGACTGTCTGCCCTACGCAGAGACACATGGGAAGCAAGTTCCATATTGTTTTATACATATTTATGTAAGAAAATAAGCCATGTTAGACAAACATAACTCACATGTAACTTATGCAGATGTTTGTGGTTGTAATTGTCACATAAAACATCAATTAATCTATGCGCCACTTTTGGCCCTAAAGAAGGACTAACCTACGGGAAGAGAGGCGCTTGGGATCTCTAGGGTTTTGATTTGGATTTAAATAACTCACAGTAGTGAGAAGTCACCTCGGTATCTACAAAGAGTGAGTTCTCTCACGGGCTCTCCCACCGTCCGCCCAAAGCGCTGCTGTCCGTTGGCCTCTAGAATAAGCTTTCAAGCAGCCACCGCCGCCAAATGGCGGGAAATGTGGGCCACGCAGGGGCGGGGCTTTCTAGTCTCTGTCGCGCTTGCTGAGATCGGTCACGTGACGGCGACCATCTTCGATTGTATGCTGAGTGTTGCAGGTGCGTAATGTTCGGCGGCACCGGAGGAGGTGAACGGGTGAGACGCGGGTGACAGCGCGAACATTCCTCTGTCATGTCGCTCGGTGGCATTTGCTATTAGTGAATAACCTCTAGTCCTTACCGGCTTGTAATAGGCCAATACTATGATTGGACGATCGCGGCTAAATTTGTTACAGAAAACGGCGATTACAGCGATAAATACACGTTCCCGCTGTAATATTTTCTGTGGCAGAAGCTAACTGACGCGTCTATTCAATAAAGACGGAGTTTGTTTGGAAGTTGAACTTCTTTGTCGATATTTGTTATGGCGGCCCAACCCCATCACCTTCTCCTGCAAGAAGGGCTGATTAGGCCCTCCATAACGCATCGGTAACCCAACGAGGAACGTTTTCACAAATCTCTCGGTACCGTTGCTTTGTGCTGGGCCTAAGCGGGAAAAACCCCGCACAACCTATTACTATATGACGGAGTTAGAATTTCCCACCGGCCAGACGTTTCTGATAAATGTTGCTTTGTTGGCCAGCACTTTAAAAGTGAATCCGGTGTAGCATCTCTGGTAAAAATAAATAAAAATGGCGGTTTGACAGTTCTGTACACAACAGGCTAGTGATCTCTGTTACTTCGTATTGTCCCAATTATGTTGCGTTAATGATAAATCTCGTCCTTTCATCCAATTGCTTCAAAGTGCAGAGTCTCTGGGCTGATTCATTGCATGCGTTTTTTGTGACCAGATCCCAGGGAATTCATAGCTGAGAAACCGTTTTAAGAACGGAGAATTCGAACAATCTGTATTCCATCATTTGTTAATGGGACAGACAGACAGACAGCAAACTGTCCATGGGGTGGGCTTATTCCCTCTGCGGTGCGTTTATTCACAAAAGAGAATTTATGGAGGGATTTCTGTTCCAGCGCATTGACTGCACTATAGACTATGAAGCTCCAGCTGCAGAAAGAGCTCGTCCGGCACTATACATTGTCTCACGCTTTATTGGCCTTTATTATAAATGAGAAAGAGACCACAATTCTTGTGCAAACTCTCCCTTTAGTGAATAAACCTCAGAGAGAATATCTCTGTGAACATTCCGCAGTGTAAGGTAAAGGGAGGGGGCCGACTCCGCTTTGGGTAAGGAAGGTTTACCAGGCCATTGGAAATCGGTCTGCAGTGCCTGGATATGCAGGAGTTCTTGAACGAGCTGACCTGTTGGGAAGCGCGCTTATAAAATGCTTCTTGCACACAGCCATCTGGTCCTGGTCACGTACTGCGTTCCCTCACTGGTGATTACTGTTAAATGATATATAGCGCCATCATATTCTACAGCTCTTTACACTGCACCCCTAAGACAAAGGTTAAGCCAATACCTCGCTCAACCGGGCTTACAATCAAGAATATCATAACATATACAGAAATCTGTAAAGAAATGGCCATTTTACAGAAAGTAAAACAGATCAACAAAAGTAGAGTTTCAGTATAGTTGGCATACTTTACCTTACATTGTGAAGGGCCAACTCCAGTGAGCTACTGTTCCAAGAATAACTTGACTGACCTTTAACGTATAGTTAAATGAATGAGATTTACCCCAAAAAGTCTCATCCACTGAATTATATGCAGTACCGACTGTGCCTTTCTGGAGAAACTTGGCACTTTCCCTGTGAATAGTAAAGTGAAGCAGTTGACTTCCCAATTCTCTCCTGGTGAGTAGACCCCAAAGATGCTCTGGCACACTTGCTCCTCTTCCCGATGAGCTGCTCGTGGCAATGCTGCTTAGTCCCGCTGTAGAAGAGCAGTTTGAAACTTGGATCTGCAGCCGTTTGTCATATACCTGTGTGTAAGTTTAATATATGCTCGCTTTTGTTGTCACTCTATTTTTGGAAATCCGTCTCTAGAGTAAAACTAAACAATTGGTGCGAAGGCTGGCCAAAGAAGTTACTGCCGGCATCTAACGCTTATGTTTCTGTGGATGTCTCCCTTCCTGGGATGTGTATTCCCTGGGTTACTTGTGAAGGATCCAGGACAAGCTGCAATACCTGTTAAATTCTGAAATGAGTGAAAGAAGACAAAACTTAAATAGATGTATTTCTTGAGGATACTTGTATCAACGTAGAGCTTGGATGAACTTTCTTTGTCAATATTGTGGTAAACTGCATAAGTAAGGCTGGCTCTCTGTGGGATGCTGACCGTCGACGATTGCACTTTCTGTTCAATGCGTGTTGTACAGTTCAGATGGATTTAAATGTTATGTCAACGTTGCGCTTGTACCGGTATTTACCCCTGTTCTGTTTTTTCCCCTAAAGAATTTAAACATGGATGTGGAGTCAGCATTCAACAAAGGTACTAAATAAACATTACATGTAAAACTGGTAATTTTGCCAGTATAAAAATACTTAATTCTTCCCTTTTGTATCCTGCAGTGGAGAGTGTATATGTATCTCACGTGGAGGATGCAGTGACTTTTTTTGCACAGGTATTTTGTTAATTTTAAATAAATAGAAATACATGTTTTAGGAATATGAAGCTATAATATAAAATTAAGGTACTTGACCAGAGCTGAGTCTCGGTGACTGTAAATGTGACACTGCTATAGGATGCCCCCCTTTGTGCATAGTTCATGAGAATTATGCTCTTGTCCATTGGAAGTGCTATTATCGTGAAGTGGAGGGATCTACTAATAACTGCTCAGCCACAAATTAGGAGGCCATGGGCTCGCAGAGGGTGGCTGTGAGGTTCTGTAGCTTGTAAAATATCTGTCCTTTGCAGCACCACTTGCTACAGAGATCCAAACGGTTCTGGAAGCACCATCAGCGTGGGGTGAGGCGGTTTTTTGGGGTTTGTGCTAGGCACAAATTCCTACAGACACACTTACATGTTGTTGAAAACATTCCCAGAAGAGCAGGCCCATCAAGGGGACTAACTCCACATTAATGTCTATGGTTTTGCATAGGTGTCCAACAATCTCATGTAGGTGTGATGGTCAGGTATCCACGTTCTTTTTTTTCCTATAGTGTTTTTTTGTTTGTTTTTTTAACTAAAAAAACACAATACACCAGCTGTAACTATGAAATGATGAGTTGGATAACCATCGGACAATTGCATCCTCGGACTATTAAGTATAGAGCGGGGAAGACCACACAGAACCAGGCTAAATGCGTTTTTCTTTTACGGGGTCCCTCTTCTACTGCACCCAGGTGCTCGCTATTATAATGTGCAGGCATATAGAGTCTGCAGCCTCCAGCTCTGTGTCCCAGTGTTACTTTCTACCTTACATTTCCATACGTTTTGTGTAGAAGTGTGCATGTCTACTATACGCTTGCATTTTAGTTTTAAAATGTTTTTGTGCTTACATAATGTCTTAAAGGAACACCACCAGCCTTCATATGCATCTTAATGCATATAATAGCTGTTTGCCCCCTTTAATTTATATTGTCGAAAGTCCTCCCATCGATTTCAATGCTTTTCTTCCACAGACCAACTGCTTCAATCAGGAGCAAGAAATGTCATTTTCGTTAAGATATTAAATTTCACTTTCACGTGCTTTCTTCTATTGTACGGCTGTTAGGGGCACTAAACTGTCCCTTTTAATTTGATTCATGATGTTTAGTATTTTTAGAAGTGTTAATTTGAGGTTGTATTTGTCACAACTATTTTTAATTTGTTTGTCAAAAAGTATCCAGAAAATAGTTTTCACCCTTTATTTATATGAAATAAGAGACCTATAAAAAAAAAAAAAAAAAAAAAAAAAAAAAGAACTTTTTTCTTTATTTTTTTAAAGCCGCTGAGTAGAATCCACGACATTTCTAGACTGAGTAACTGTTTGGCCAAAGCGTGTCTGTCAACGAGCGCTGTATTTGGAATTCCTGATCAAGATAAGGTAAAGTTTTAAAATAGTAATTATATAAAATAACGGAAAAGACCTCAACCTTTAGTTTTTACATAGAATTTGACAGCAGATAATAACCCTTTCGGCCCATCTAGTCTGTCCGTGTTTTCATCCGTAACGTAATATAATGTATCTCTTCATGCCTCATACACGCTGAAAAGCAAATTGTTGGTAAATTAATGGTTATCTTTGGGCTTGTGAATTATAAAATAAACCGCCAGTGTTCATGTTATTAGTATTGGGCCACAGTTATTTGTTACCAGCAGTGCTGCTCCTAAGACTGCAAGGATCCCTGGAAGCTGCCAGCTAATGTCTGCCCTCGCACCCACCTCTGACCTTTTTTGGCTCGGATTTGTGGTATTGATGCAGATGCGGTCTGTTCCTTTCTGACTCTAAAATTCAAGCTGCTATTTATATAGCGCCAACATTTACACAGCGCTTAATACAATACATATATTCAAAGGGTATGACAAGATGAGAATTGACAGACTAAGACAAACTGATACATTAGGTGGAGAGAGTCCGGCTCGCGAGCTGAGGGAATGGGGTGACAAACATAAGGCACAGAGAAAGGGTGAGAGGTAGTATGGTGGTTGCATCAATGACAGGGAAGTTCTAGAAGCTAAGGTTGTGCGGCTTCTCTGAAGAAGTGGGTTTTGAGATGTTTCTTGAATGTTGGGAGGTAGGATGAAAGCGGAAGGTTCGGTGGAAGTAGATTACAGAGATATGGGGCGGCAGTGTGAAATCTTGTAGACTGGAAGAGGTGATAAGTGAGGAGGAGAGCCTGTGGGAAGAACATAAGCTGTTAACTAAATTATCTGTCTATATCTTAAATCTCCCATAAAGTTATAGAAATTTTGGTTGTAGGTTAGTTGTCTTATATATTCAGGGTAAATCCAAAAATATGAAACTTTTTTTTTTATTTTTTAGATTGTCTACCATACTTTATTTTAGAATAAAGAAAGGATGAAATGTCTGTACTGAAGATACTATCATGTGGTTTTTGTCTTTAAACACACAGATTTATGCCGGCTTGTTTTCAGCTGATAAGTGCTGGTACCGATGTAAGTTGCAGTATGTGGTTAATGATGACCAGGTAAGACTAGAACACATAAGCTATATAATTACCCACTTAATGCAAAAATCCCACAAGTGCTATTTTGCTTTTGCCTCTGCCAAGAACCGTTAATTGTAATTTAATCTGCTTTTCCATGGTTTACAATTAGACGTCTACACAGGGAACAGTATGGGATGAACTTTTCGTTTTTATTTGGGTGATATTCTGAGGGTTTTTTCCTTTTTGAACTTTGTGCAGTATTTTCAATGTGGGAGGTCCCCGCTAGAGGACTGCATCGGGATTGGGAGTGGGGCCTCACGTCGCGGGAGTCTTGGATCTTAGATCCCAACTAAATTTGTCAAGCCCTGGTAAAGAATTTAACAGATTGTTTTCCTTTGTTTTTACTATTAGTGCGCAGTGACATATATCGACTACGGAAATTCTGAGGTTTTAAATAGATCCAGCATTGTTGAACTCCCAGGCGACCTCCAGTTTGCACCTATTGCACAGAAATACAGACTCTGGGGTCTTCAGCTTCAAAGGAGCACAGATATAGAAAAGGTGCACAGTAACATTATTTCCGTTATGTTCTATTAACCCTTACGTACATAGCAAGATAATATTTAACCCTTTAAATGCCAGAAGCAGGTTGGGAAAGTGTATATTTTTTTTGGAGTTTTTGCTCTAGCTGTATTTGGCTGACAACCTCATAAACTGCCACATTACCCAGGGAGATATTTATGCACTATATAGGCATAAGAATTGGGGATACCTGACCATTACACCCACAGGACAGTTGGCACAATGTAGTCAGACAGGTAATGTTCTCCTGGAAACCTCTAAACCCAGACTCACCCATCAGACTGCCAAACAGAGAAGCGAGATTCTGATATTAATGCCAATGCCAATTTGGAACTCTTCAGCTATGGAATCAGCAGAGCGTTGGGGACTTTTACACACCATGCGCCTTGGCACTCGGTGACCCTGCTCCGTGACTTTGCGATCTTACTGCTGTTCTTAAACGCTTCCACTTTCCGATAAAATTGCATAGTGAACTTTTAGCATTCTCAAAGGTGAGTGTTCTGTTGTAAAGGTGAATTTTTTTTTTCTCCCCTCAGGGAATTAAATTTCTTTCCAGTCTCATAGCTGACAAGAAAATCTCTGTCCAACAAAAAGCAACCTACAAAGACGGCACTGTAATTGTCCACGTTGTGCATGAAAATCTTGATATTGGGGAAGAAGTTGCCAAAAAGGGATTTGCAGAGAAATGTAAAATAGTGAACAGTGTGGAAGAGGTCACAGATAGTCCACAGAGTAAAGTAAATATGCGCTTTCCATGGCAAAGCAGAAAGTTGGAGAAGCCGCCTATAAGGGAGCCGAAATCTTTTCCAGTGTTCGCCAACTCCTTCTTGGACCGGAAACCGTCCGACTTGCAGAAGGAAAATTTATGCAGCAACAATTTACCATCAGTGAGGTATTTGTAAATGCTTGTGAGCAGGTGGTGGAACGCAATATTTATTAACATTCTGACTTATTTTGAACAGGTCAAAGAATTTTCCAGATAAAACCATTGGGAATGGAATGAAAAGCAGCCAAAACTTTTTGGATGAGAATAAGCAGCTGAAATCTGAGAAAGAAGTTTTATTGCAGAAGGTTAATGAGCTGGAAATCCAGATACAGCAGGGTGCCCTGCAATCTGAGGTTTGTTGGTAAACTTTTTAGGCTGCAGCATGAAACTAACAAAAACAAATAATGAGCAATGTAAACTTTTTGTTTTAGCAAACTGTTCTAGTCTTTTTGTCTTTTATTACATTATTACTGATTGACCATGTGTAACAGCACTTGTCGCAAGTGCTTGTCCACGTATACAGTGGGCAGACCAGTAAGGATGCCCATACTGACCCCTGTCCACTGCGGAAAGTTCCTACGTGAGTATAAGAGCTTTTTTTAAACCTGGCTCAATATCCCTTAGCCCTACCATTACAAATAACGTTATATATGTAAATGTGTGTGTGTGTAATATATATATCAAAATTGCTACCGCCAAACCCCTTTAACCAGTAGCATTAGTAAATTGTTAACATTGGGTAATATGCCAAATGTGGATGTGACCCTCTTGATTATATAAAAAAATATGTCAGTGAGGTATATCAAGTGTAACACCCGACAGTGAATGTACTATATCCTTGTCCTCTTATGTACTGTAGACAGGGATGGATTGATGTACAATTCAAGAATAGCCTGAGCTGTGTAGTAGAGTATACCACGTTTAGCTGTACTGGGCTTCTGATTGGGATTTTTAATTTCGTCTTCAAGTCTTTTTGAGCACAACTAAAAATAAGCAGATAGTGATTAGAAAGTTGGGCTCCATTGACTTGCATGGTTGAAAGCAGTACCTGTATTCAACCAGCAAGTGGAGCCAGAGACCCTCTGGCGAACTTTTCCACCTTTTTTTGTGATTGTACCTACCTAACCTGCTTTCTGATGCCTGGATAGTTGATATCAACTTAATTTTAGTACTTGCTATTTACCACATTCTGTTTTAAAATGCACCATTTTGTGAACATAATACCTCTGTACAGTGTCACCTGTGATGTCACTTCTGCACATTTTGGGTAGATTAGACACTGTGTATTTAAAATGTATACAATTAAAAATGGGACGTTGCTTATTACTGTACTTAATTGCGTTACAGAAAGAGAAGGCGTTATCAGAAGAAGCTATTCGTAATTTGGAAAAGAGTCTGCAGTCTGCTGTAGGAAACAAATTGAAAATGTTAACTTCCAAGATTGAGATACTTAAAAATGTGAGGTAGGGTCTTTCTCCCTTCTCAGGCACAACAGCTAATGCTTTGCTCTGTCTATTTCACTCTGATCTTTCAATAAAAAGCATTGGCAGGTTTTTCTGGATGTATAGTTCCAAAAGGTACTTTAACAAATATTTGGTAGCGGATTATGAAAGGACAGTAAAGAAATTAGGATCTTTGTATACAGTGTCTTAACCATTTGATTTCACCTATTGTGAGCGCATGGGACGTCATGTAGAAAGTCGCAGTGTGCGTTCCTGTGCACACCGTTACCTGGCGGTTCCCGTGCGAGTTATACTGCCATTAACCCTCCCCATGGCCAGAGTTTTGCACAATTGAGCTAGACTTGAATTTTTGAATGGGGCATTGCATTCTCAATGAACGCGATGCTCCATTCATGTGTAGTGAATGCTGTTTATCGGTCATTGTTAGCTGGCTGAGATCCCTGCTGTATTGCAGAGCATCAGACGTAGTTGCACTGCCCCCCTCACCTGCACATCAATCACAAAACGCAAATAATAAAAATAAGAAAAGAATACCCTAAACCCCCATCCAGCCAAACAGATAAGGGTGATGGGAGCTGTGGAGCACTATGAGATGTATCAGGCTGGCATATTTGTAAAATGTATCTTTATGTGAACTGTGTTTGTATAGTGTATTAGCGGTTAACCCTTTATTTTTTCTGTGTCTGCTTTGCCCTGTTATGTGTGCTGTTACACAGTGAAATGAGTGTCATGTACTGTGGCCTCTAGATTTAAAAAGAAATATACAAAAACCTGTGTATTCTGTATTTCTGTAATCTAGAGATGCAACGGAATATATTATAGTATTTTTCTGCAGTTGCATTTAATCTGTGCAAACAATCCTAAGAAACAGGAAAAGTTTGGTTGAAAAAAAGTAACAAATTAACATTACGACTCCCTTTGCCAGGGATTGATGACCAACTGATTGCAGGATAAGTGCCCAAATGTTCCAAATGTTCCCTGGGTTGTCATAAAATAAATGCTTTTGTTAGGCTGCTAAACAGTCGCAAATGAGGTATAGGCCTCACAAAATAAAACTTCAAAATTGTAAAAGGAAATGGGCATGCTCAGTTTTGTGTCCTGTAACTTAAAAAAAAAAATAAAAAGTCGAGTGACAGATTAATATTTTGGTCAAAACTGAACTGATTTGGGGGGAATATTTTCATAGTAAAATATTAGTAAGTGTGTGTTTCTTTAAAATATTTTGATTTTAAGGTATTCCTAGTAAATGTTGGACTATGCATCTAGTATCAAAGGAAGCTCTGTCCTTGAAAAATCAATTTGTGTGGGTTACACAAACAATTACAAAGGAGAATCAGTGTAAAAATGCTGAAAGCCACAATAACACCCTCAATAAATGAGTTAATTGCCCATGTATACAGGGCTATTATAAATAAGATCCCATTGTTATGTTCCATATTTAACCCCTTCCGGACCGGCATTTGCATACTGCGTCTTCCCTTGAAGACCGCGTTTTTTTGTAAATATTTAAATTCCGTGCTCGTGATCCGCTGCAAAGCGATCACGTGCACGGAATTGAGGAGGGGTGGCTGGTACTGATCGCTGGGGGCACCCAGCGGTCAGTAGCAGCCGCCCCTCGCGATCCCAGCGTTCAAAGCGACGCTGGATCGCGTATCATCGATGACGTACCTGGTACGTCCCGGTCTGTCCCGGTCTGCCGGTGACCTTTGACCCGGAAGTACCAGGTACGTCCCGGTCTTGAAGGGGTTAATAATATTTCATAAAAAACATCACTGTCATGTGTGAATACTTCATCTCTATTATTCTGTCCCTACGGCTACATAAGTCATTTAACTATTTTGCCTAGGCGTGAAAATGAAAACATGAATATTGCTGATGATCTTCTTGAGGCCGTTAGTGTTGTAACCACAGAAAGGCTGTCTGCCCTGACCTCTCTAAATCAACTAGAGAGAGACTGGACTGAATACAACTTGGCACAGGAGAACATCAGGTGCTGCTCAGATGTGGTAAGATATGTAGGT
This sequence comes from Spea multiplicata, assembly GCA_009364415.1. Classification (NCBI taxonomy): domain Eukaryota; kingdom Metazoa; phylum Chordata; class Amphibia; order Anura; family Pelobatidae; genus Spea; species Spea multiplicata. The sequence continues at coordinate 27,708 of VKOC01006168.1, forward strand.
TGTCAGTAAATCAGTGTAGAAAATGGACCGAGAATATGCTGGCTCTTTTATATATTTATATATATCTAATATATATTATATATATATATATATATTTTATATATATATATATATATCCGTCCTAAACTGAGCTAGCCGTGTCTGTTTTTGTTCTGTGGGGGCAGGGTGTTCTTGTTTATAGGTTATGGCAATTTTGTATCCTTTCCTGGTTGTCACATTGAAGAATTAAAAGTACCAAAGTTGCTAATTAACCCCTTAACGACCTATGACGGGCCAGATATGCTACGCAGAAATGGTCAGTAAATGACCAATGACGTGCCTGGCACTCAAATTTTAGTGTGGTTTCCCCATCACTCCCTGAATGTATTTAGTGAAGTGCTTTTATCCATCAATTATCTTTGGTTTAAATTTTTTAAATTATTTAATATATTATTTTTTCATGACTTTTCTAACCTCTTGTTTACAGGACAAGTTAGATGCACTTACAACTATCAGAGACCAAATACAGCAAACTCTGCACTCCTCTGTTGCCGCTTTTATTCTTGAGGTTGATGAGTTGCCTCTCGAAGCCCGTAGAGCAAAGTTGCAGGTACAACCATTTCAAAAATTATATTTTTATCTTGTAATTTGTATTGATTTGACAAATGCCCATGAAATCTGTATCTCTTAAAAGTTTATTAGATTTAGTATTTTTATACAAGGGATATGAAACATAGCGTATTTGCTTGATTATAAGACCACCCACTGAAATTCTGAATATAGTTTAGGAAAAAAAGAAAAATCCTGATATAGAACTACCCCTATAGCTAGTTTTACTAGTAAATATTCATGTAAACATTTTTTTCATATTTAAGTAAAAGCTATTGATTGAGAATTTTTTTTTGATTTTTATTTATTTGGCAAACCTGCCCCCAGAAAAGCCCACCGCCCCATTTTTCGCGTGCTTTCTGATCCCTGGTGTCTGGTGGGAGCAGCGGGTGGAGGCCGGGATTAGTTCCGTGGGGGCTTCTATGACTGAGCCCTGGAAGGTCATATGACGCCGGTGCTCCATCATAGAACCAGCGCTGCGGGGAACTCTCCTTTCTGGCAGCCGGCGAACGTGCATGATGTGCGTAGACAACCTCCGCTGCTGCCTGCTTTTTCGCCGACGCTCAGTGATAGAAGCCACGGTGTAGGTACCGGCAGCAGCTGAGGTTACCAGACAGGAGGATCCAGGCACCCTGCAGCTCTGAAAAAAACTTATCTTATAATCGAGCAAATACGGTATATGCAGTGCAATTTACATACAAAGTGCCCCCGCACAGGTAACACAGGTATTCTACTGATCTATCTGATTAGCTGTATTTGCTTTGTTGTCGATGAATAATAAAGTAGCTCTATTAACCCCTTGATGACAATCAGCGATCAGTTAATGACAATTGTATTATGACTTTAAATGGGTGTAGAAAGCGATCTACGGTTCCTTTTTTCACCCAAACACTTACTGTAATGCCTTAATGTCTTGGCATTCAGCAACACAGAGATCGGCATTAGGGGCTGTGTCTGGACACTCCCTGGGGCGTCAATGTCTGATATACACTGTATGGCGGCGGACGCCCGTTTTAGAAGAGCTTCAATGGTGTCGCTGAAATGCCTCGATAGTGAGGCATTCAGCGAGACAAAACACCCACCCCAGGACGCACTGTGACAGCTCTGGAGAGCGGTTATAACAGTCACTGCAAGGGGTTTTGCCACTCATGCAAGTCAATGGAGCCCAGCTTTCTAATCATTAAAATAATTAAAAAAAAATAACATGTAAAAATAATTCTCCACTGATGTCACCAAGAGGGGAACCTTCCAGTTCCAAAAACATGTAAAAAATAAAATAAAAAAAGCCCAGAATATATATATATATATTTTGTAAGTTAATTTTTTTGAGTCCTAAATCTTCAAACAATTCTCACTTAGAGTTAAAATCTGGCATGTTAAATGCCCATGGGTGTCTACTATTAAAAAAATGTATGATTGGATGGGGTAAGTTGACTTGGCCGGGTTCAGCAATGTCCCAATTAATACCGGAAGGATGATCACATGTCTAATTTCCAATTTGATAAATGCACACGTCCCAAATGTGCCCTTTTAGCCCCCAAACAACCCAACAAACCCATGCATGGGGGGTGTCGCAGTACTCAGGAGATGCTGCTGAACACATTAGATTGTTTGACAGCGACATATACCAGGAGCTGTAAATTCATACCTGAGATAGAATGTGTGTGTGTGGGAGGGGGGAACACAAAAATACTACTGCAAACTTTGGAAAGAGTTAAAATACCAGCATTTGAAATACCCTGGAGTGTCTCGTTTTTAAAAATATATGGTTTTATAGGGCACCCTGTTGTGTGATGATGATATGTCTACGTGTTGAAGTTTGAATGGCAACCCTGCCAGGGAAAATAATAAGGTAGAGGAGATAATCAAAATATGGATTTAGTTGTTTGTTCTTAAATATTGGACTACTTACTTGTCACCCCCCCTCCCTCATTAAACCAATATTTTTACTGTTTTCAGTTCCCAATTAGAAGGCGTGACACGAAGACGTAAAGTGTTGAATAACCTGTTAAATAGCTGTCATTAATAGTTATTATCTGAGCGTTACTAAGAGTGATGTTACTAAAATAAAAGTACGTTCTTGATACGCATAAGAAATACTAGGCACGGATGTATGGAACGGCACAGCTACATATAACTGTGTATGAGATTTCTCGGAGGTATCTCGTTTCCGCTTTGATGTCTTATTTCATGCACGGTGCTGTGTTTCTGTTTTGATACAGGCGTTGCTGCTTTCTCTTGCGGCTGCATACGGAGCCTCTGGTGACTGCGAAGACTTGGATGCAGTGTTTGATGATTTTTTTAAATGGAAACAGGCCAAGACAATGCAGTTTGATTCTGTCAGAGATAATACCAACAATTCATTGGGAGTTCTTTCAGAATGGTTCTTTAACATCAAAGAGGTATAGTAGTGCTGTAGCTTAAAGATGAGCTGTAATCTGTCTTGACGAACATGCGCACTGTAGAAACACTGCCTTTACAAAATATGTATACATAGTGTATATTTATAACCCCCGTGTATTTATTCTTCCACTCCCATATCTCCTCATTACCGTATATGTGCCAAATACGAAAAGCAAGCTATTCCAATCAATACATTTGTTTACAAATATATTTTTACTGTTTTCCCCTTTAGTTTTTTGATCTGACGGTGAACACATCCTTGGGCTCTTCTGAAGTTGTAGGTAACATTGATGATATCTTGGATCGCGCAGAGTCAGACATCTCTAAGGAGCTGGAAATCTCTCTTGTGGTGTGTAATTGTTCATATTTTTGCTCCTTGTTGCCTGTCGGACATCCTTTATGTGCTGGTTAGTTATTTTAACAATGCTATAAACACAGCATGTTCAACTATAACAACTACGGCATATATATAATATAGGTGTGATATAATGTGCTAATCACTTTTATACACTGCATATTCATATATATATATATATATATATATATCTCTGTTAGAGATGTTGTCTTTACAGCAATATGTGTCCATTTAGCCCTATTTGCTTTCAGAATTTGAAATTGGGGCAATGGGGTTATATCCTATGCGTTTTTATGTTGTTTGAGAGCATTGTTTAATTAATATTCAGGAAGAAGATGAAGCAGACCGCAAAATAATACTAAATGCATATATCAGAGTTGTGGATCAGATCCAGAAGGAGCTTCATCTCATTTCTGTTATTCAGTCGAAGTATTCTGCCAGTGTTGAAGTAAGTGTTGTATTATAGCTCTAAACTATTCACTTTTCTCAAATCCTATATTTTACAGTCTGTTACATTTATGTTTGTATGTCATGGTGTTTACAGATTTACTGTCTACTACTATAGACAAATGTGTATTCTAAAACAGGGGGAAAAAAGTAAAGCTCTTACATGCCATGGATTTCTCAGCCATGCTGCAAAATCCTCTTTCTTTTTCTATGGTATAAAACTAATTGCCATGGATTGGCTGCTTGAAGCTGTCAATCAGTAGCAGAAAAGTGCTTCACCGTTATTGTAATAAATGGAAGCGCTTTCCTGTCATTGCCAGTTTAAGCAGCCAGTCAGTGGAGGGAAAGGCTGAATCTCCTGCAAGGCGTTTAGCTAGGGGTGGGAAAAGTGGCAAATGTATGGGGGGGGGGTTGTTACAGAATTTTTGCATGCTTTTGTAAAACTTCTACATTAAAGTACCAATGATGACTTGCCTCTCTCATTAAAGATGAGACCATTGCTCAATCAACAAAAAGTTGGATGTTCCGCACCCATGTTAATTAAGATGCACTGTAGAGTCCATTTTGCGTTGACTCTTGTGCCTTTTATTGCATGCAAGTTTAACTATTCTATAGAAGTTATTGCATACACGCAAGTTATGCAAACCTAACCTGTCAATTGCATTGGGATCTCTGCGAGAATATACGCTGTGTTAAATTACGTACAAAGCAGAATTTGACAGCAGATAAGAACCAGACGGCCTATTTTTTCAGATGTAAGGGGCTAACCCCCCTATGAGTCTTTGGTTAAGCTTTATATGTGCATGGACACCCTAAGCACCATTAAATATGCTGACTGTTTTATTAGAAGTCGTCCAGGAGCAGGATTAAGAGATGTATATATATTGTTATCCGGCTCGGATATTTTTTACCCCTGTTTTTTTTTTTTAGATTTCTGTATTTTTAGATGCCAGTTAGTATGTAGCAACGTTGATTGCATAATTTCCTTGAAGTGGACCCCAGTTCTAGAATAGGGCCGCTACATTCTATCTGATCACACCTAGAAACAATGTTCAAGTGAAGTTATCGTTACTGCAAAATTTGTTTAAAAAAACAAACAAAACTTTTCTTGATTTTTTATTTAAGGGCAAATTTCCACCTTGCCATACATTGGGGTAGTGTTAGATTATTTTGGATAATATAAATGTGGTTATTATGTCACCTACTTTTTCTGCAGTTTAAAAAGAACATTGTTGAATGGATTGGCAGAAACCCCAATGTTGACTACTTAATGTCAATCAAAAAGGCTATAAAACAGTTGAAGACTCAGCTGAGGTGGAAATTAGTTGAGAGGAGCACTTTGGAAGAGGTATTTTTTCTTGTCATAAAAATAAACATTGACTTTTATTCATTTTTGACGATATGGACAAGAGTATTGGGACGTGCACCTTAATTATTGAATTTAGGTATATAAAATCAAGCAGTAGCCATGCAGTCTCTATTTACAAACATTTGTGAAAAAAGTGGGTCGTTCTGGAAAGCTCAGTGAATTAAAGCGTGGTATGGTGATAGGATGCCATCTTTTGCAATAAGCCAGTTTGTGAAATGTCTTTCCTGCTAGATATTCCACGGTCAAGTGGTATTGTTGGATCCACAGAGGAAAACCATGTAAAGTGACAGCGCGTGGTGCGTTAGTCAGTAGAGTGACGATTCCATAGCTGAAGAGTTCCAAGTTTCTACTGGCATTAATAATATCTGTGGAGGGGGCATCATTAAATGCGTTTCCATGGGCGAGTGAGTTTGGTGGATGCCAGGAGAACGTTACCTGTCTGACTGCATTGTGCAAACTGTAAAGTTTGGTGGGAGAGGGGCAATGACAGGGGGCTGTTTTCTCCGGGGTTGGACCGGGCCCCTTACTTCCACTGAAGGGAAATATTAATGCTTCAGCATACCAAGACATTTTGGACAATGCTATGTGGGAGAAGTTTGGGGTAGACCCTTTTCTGTTCCAGCATGACCCCAGTGTACAAAGCAGGTCTGGAAGGACATGGTTGGGATGAGTTTGGTGTGGAAGAACTCGACTGGCCCCCAAAGCCCTGAACTCATCCCCATCGAACACCTTTGGGTTAAACTGGAATGGAGATTGTGAGCCAGCCTTTCTCATCCAGAATCAGTGCCTGACCTCACAAATGCTCTACTAGATGAATGGATAAAAAATCCCACATAAACTCTCCAAAATCTCGTGGAACGCCTTCCTAGAAAGAAGAGTGGAAGCTGTTACTGCTCAAAGGAGAGGCCGACTACAAATGAATGTCTATGTATTTAGAAATCCATGTCCTGAAAGTCACTGTTGGTGTAATGATCAGATTTCCCAATACTTTTGTCAGTACAGGGTATCTTTTATTTTAATCTTAAGTAAATTAAGTGTTGCAATGTACTTGTTAACAAATCCCCCTAAATAAGTATTAGTGGCATGTGGAAGATACCGCCTGTGTTTTTCTTTTTGTATGCTAGTAAACTTTTTCTGAAGGCTTGTTTCAAGCGTTACCGAAAACACACACCTTCCTTTTATTCATTTTGTCAACATAACAGGCGGACGAATTCAATGGAACTGCTCTTGCTGAAGTGCAGCATGACATAACAGTCCTACGAAATAATATATTCTCCGAGATACGTAAAGAACAAGAAGAATATGTGAGTAAGCTATGCCAGGGGCCGTGGGTATATATATATATATATATATATATAATGTGTGTGCTTGTGTGCACAAACCTGCGTTAAAGTAATGGAATTCATTTCAATTGTGATGCTCAGGTACGTTTTTGTTAACTCATCAAACTTCACATAATACACTAAAATACAAGGAGACACAAAGGTAATATCTAAATTCTAGTTCCTTGGACCACAGTTTTTGTACAAACACTAAAAGTAACCCATTACTATCCATCCATTCATTCATGCATCATGGAGACAAAATGAATGAAGCATTTTATTTTTCCGAAGGTAGGTGGATGCGTGTACATATTCTGCCGTGTATCTTTATCCGCTCGCCTGTCTTGTTTGTGTTTATCTTAGGGGACACTGAGCATTTTGGTTCAGAAATGGTTTCCAGAGCTTCCTCTTATTTACCCCGAAGCAGAAATACTAAGATACATGGTGAGAATTTATCCATCCTTCATAATTGTTAACGAGACGAGAGGTTGTTTTACATTAATTGGTGGAAAAATGATGGCTAAAACATACACAAGTGGTCGTTTTTGACTTGGATGAGAAATGCGAGAGAAGGTATGTGAAACTTATGTATATGTCAAAGGAGGACAAAGTTGATGATACCAGAGGTCATAAGCCAGAACTAGAAGGTAAAAGCCTTGGATGTAAGGAAGTGATAGGCCCAGTAGAACCGAGGGGTTTAAATATGCTTAGGATAGGCATATGGCCTATGACCAAATAGCTTGGGAAATTTTATGCAATTTGTATGTTTAATTAAAAAGTGTAATAAATGTTAGTTAATAGTTAACATGCTACAAGGAACACAAATACTCATCTCAAAATTGTATTACTGTATTTAAACTCAAAGTTTGCAGGTAAGCCTGCCTGTTAAACCTTTACTAAACAAGGCAGCACAAAAAGGATAGGCCAGTATGTTTTCTAACCACGGGCTGTCCTCTCATTGTAGAAATCTGGAGGTCTCCTTTCTGGCAGTATGGAACGTGATCTTTTGGAAGCTGAGCCGATGAAGGAGCTCAGTAGCAAGCGACCCCTTGTGTGTTCTGATGTTCAGAACAAGTTGGTGCTGTTGAAGGTATGTACTGGTTTTGTATTTGTAATAAAATCACCATTACAGTTTGTTCTTGATTTCTGATGTTAGTATTTGTAACACTTTATTCCAAGAGTCTCTGCTCTATTTATGTTCATGCTTCATATTATTCATAGGTGTAGGCATACATTTGTTTTCCTTCCTTGATTTATTAAACTCTCAATCGCACACTTCTTTAATCCACTCAGTCGTGTCCTGGACGCAGCGTCCCTCTTTTTTTTTTTTTTTGCGGCCAACCATGTACCTTGCATGTGATGTGGCTTTAGAGCCCCCCATCAGCGATTGCTTACTGCCATATGTAGTGCTGCCGATGCCAACAGATGAAACTTATAACCAATACAAGGTGTCTCTTCTTTCCAGGTGTATTCTGTAGGTGTGGACACAGAAGAAAAAGTAATAGACAGGGCTTCAAAATATCACAAAGCATGGTCTGAGCAGAAGGACGACTCTGGTCTCATGGAATTGATATGCCTGTTTTTTTGCAAGGTGATTCTCTTTTTTTACTTTTAACAACTTTTAAACTTGCTTTCCTTCACAAATTGGTTTTATGTATAAATTCTTCCAGCAGGTGACACTGTGTTCATGTGTTATGGCAACTATTCCTCAATGAGGATTTTCAGTTGATACATTTTCCCACCCGTGTGGGGCAGTATCTGATAGTATTATGTTACCTTGTATGCTGTCCTAATAAAGACAAGATGTGTGCTAAATTATACATAATAAACCATCAAAACACACTGGTCAGTTAGTGGGTTTGCAAGTATTTAGATTCACCGCAACTGTACAATGACCAGATGTTAAAATGAAAACCTTTTTTGTTTACTTCATCCAAGCTGCTTTGGAAAGAAAGAAGGAAATTAAAACTTACAATTGTTATCTCCTTTTGAGCAGTTTCCACCTTTACCATAATAAAGTAAAAACCCCACTTGTAGGTTGATTGTGTCAGAGTGTCCCAACCGGTTTCTAAGTTTGTGTGTTTAAAAAAAAAACAAAAAAAAACAAACCTATTTTAATGGGATATTCTAATCGCTAATCTTGGACAGACAATTCAAAGATAATTTAAGGACATTGCAGCAATCATATGCTCTTTAATGCATATGCCATAGACTGGTCCCTTTAACTTATTCATGTGGTGCCCTTACAAAACCATGGGGCGATTTCAGGCCCCTAGCTTCTAAGCTTGTAGGAGATGTGTTCAGGCCAACACTTGAGTGTCCCTTTCAAGAAACCCTGTTAATTGTCACCCATGGGTCATTGATAAATTTACATATACAAACTTAAGTAGGAAGTCAAAAAACTCCAAAACAAACAAAAAAAAACACTATAATAGTAAAGCCTTCATTAAATCAATATTTTTTTTCTTCCCAAGTCTGATCCTATGGTTTACTTGATGGTTCCCTTTTATCCTGGTGAAAGTTTGGGAGCTCTGCAAGCGAGCAAGTATTTAAACTCAAAAGTAAGTACAGCTTTTTTTTCCCCCCTGTGTTTCTCACCCTCTGTCCTTAATGGTGTCAATAGAAGTTGACTTTCAGATAAGAAAGTTGGTTTTGGAAGACAGGTTAATAAAATACACTTCATAGCACACGTTACAGTAAGGACTGTATCATCTCTAGTATCTGTGTGTAGACACAAAGATCAGACTAAAGGGTTCAAATTGAACATCAAATCAATAGATAAAACCCAAGTAGTTTTTATACTACATCTTGGTCTGCTGTCTACTTTTATCTGAAGGCAAACAGCTTTGCTAAAGAAATTCTAGCCCAATTGGTATAAATGTTATTCCAGTCTAGGATCACTGGGTTTGGTTAACCCTAAATAAATGTATATCTGTGTATTTATGTACAATGTGTGCAGTGAGTTAGTTACACAGATACCACATTACAGACACTCCGACGTTCATACTGCATCCAGCACACAAACTCTTACATGGAAAGTTACTTATCCCCCCCCCCAAGTAAATATGGTTTAATTACGGTCTTTTTACAAGCCCAAGTTGAGCAGGTGCATTAATTATAATAAAATCAAGAATAAAAAAAAGAATTATGTCACTAAATAGTGAAGAGGCGCTTAACCTTTCCGACGTATTACGATATCCAGTAGTTCTTCAATTACTCCAAGAGTCTGGCGGTCTCCCCCTCTGTTCCTAGTCAGGGAGATGCAGGGACCTCCCTCAAGGGCATGGAGGCTGGCTTCTTGTCGCGATCTGAGGTTTGTCGAGCCCTGCACCAGTGGGTTTTCAGCATCTGTTTTTGTTACTGATATCTTTTTTCTGTGCACAACTAATCTAGATATAGCTTGCATTCTAATTGTATTATCTAATGTTTTCAGGAAATTATAAAGGTGATGAGCGGAGTAGCACGTGGCCTGCAGAGTCTTCATGCCGGTGGGATTATAGTCGGTGCCCTACACGAAAATAATGTGTTTGCTGTAAACAGAGAGAAGGGAATTGTTGGGGATTTTGACTTCACAAAAAATGCGGTAAGTAGATGATTTATATACAGCGATTCATTCTGTTCCGGTAATACAGAAAACAAGAATTCTACTCCCAGAGAATTTATTTTCCTTGCTCATCTCCTGGCAGCTCCTTCTCCCACCTCAGGGCAGGAACAAAACTATAAATGACCCTCCCCGTATAACTTAAACGATATACCAGAAAGTAATGCAAAAACAAGTTTATTGGGTGGGAACAAAGCTTGCCAGGAGATGAGCAAAGAAATTCTGGGTAAGTAGAATTTTCAATTTCCCTTGCCGTCCCTAGCAGCTGTAATATAGAGATATAGGGTGGGGTTAACATGAGGTCATGTGACTAACCATTCTCAAAATCTGCATCTCCCGATGAAAGAACATCAAAACTGTAGTTCTTGGCAAAGCTATGCAAAGTCTTCCATGTACCTGCCCTGCAAGTGCAATCCAGAGAAGTTTCTGCCTTCTCCACCCAAGATGTTACCGCTGACCTTGTGTATGTGCTGTCAGTCACTGCACAAGTCTATGATCAGTCTTAACTTCCCAGAGTCTTTTGGGATAATAAACCCCAATTCCTAGCTCCTTGCGTGGTACCGGAAGTATCACTTCTTTGTCGGCAAATTCCTGGATCTTGTGAAGAAGACCCTCTCATCTGACTGTGGAGGCTGGAATGATTGACACAGAGACAGAAGGAATAAGGGGTTGAAACTTGCTGAAATTGCCTCAAAGTCCTTATTCAAAGCAATTTCCTTCGTCCTGTCCATCCGGTCTGAGAAATGGGCAGGATGGTACATTTCGATGCATTTGCAACAGCAGGATCCCTCTGAGGCCTCTTCCTCAAAAGGAAGCTTAACTTTGGCAAATGGAAAATATGACTGGAAACATCCTAAATCAAAGTTTCATGATAGGGAATGTTCTTGATCTTCAAGAGAAGCCATGGAAGGGAATCTTCTGGTGTAGACTCAGATTTAGAATCTGGCTGAACATAGAGCAGAGGTCAGCTCCCCTCCTTCAGTAGGAAAACAAAAAATGATTATTTCACCTTTCCTTCCTTGTCAGACAAAAGGTCCTGTTAGGATATAAAAGCTCATGTTCTGAGGCCAATAAATGCAAAAAATATCTTTCAGCTGCCTCCTTCGCCTTTGTGCAAGAGGAACACAACTATTTCTTAGGGCCCTGAAGAGTTGTCTTACACCCCTAGCGGGCCTTTAGCGTAGTCTTGGCCAGGGTTTTTCTAGGCATGTCCTCCAAAGGGCCCTCCAGGGCATTAGTCAATGGACATCCTATTAAAAGCATAAGCATTAAAACCAAGTATGCCAGTGAATTGGGAGAATCACACAAAACAGTATGGAGCAAAAGCAAGCGAGTGAGTGTGTGAGACTAGCTCTGCTGGGAATGGCAGTGCTTTTTGGAAAGGCAGGGCATTTGATTGAAGTAAAAGATTTATTTCCCTTTCCGAGTAAAATTGATACTGAGTTTCAGTTTTTTTGCCTTCATTTGGATATCATGACAAAGTTCTTTGTTCATTCTTACTAACCAATCAGTTCTAGAGGTCTGACGTTCTTGGCTTTAAATACCCCAACACGGCATAATCTTTGAAGTCAAACTAGATATTCTGCAAATTATTTAGGACACCCTAAACTGTTGTTGAAGTAGTTTATTCCATTATGTTGCTCTGCATGTGTTTGTCTTTCAGTTTATATGTTTTGACCTGGCATGTAGCTATAATTTTTGTGCGGGCAAATAAGTACTTAAATTTTTGTTTCTGTTAAAGCTTCATCAAAAATTGTGCTTTTCTTCTCAATTGTTGTAGGAGCAGCGGAGTTCTGTCACATCTGCTTGTTTTCCATACTTGACAGCTCCAGAATTAAAACTTGGACAGCCAGCTTCAGAGGCCACCGATATATTTGCTTATGGTTGCATCCTCTTGTGGGTATGTTGCCTTTTAATAACATTTAAGTGGTTTGTACAATACAAATTGTTTTACCTAATATGTTTATGGCATTACCAGTCACTTCTATAGAAGAAATAAGGGATATTAACCAATGTGCAATCAAATCTAATTTATTATTTGGAAGAACTTAGTAAGAG
>VKOC01006170.1:0-30936 GCA_009364415.1 Spea multiplicata
ATTTTAAACTTCGCCCCAGGCGGCGTTACGTCTTCGGCCGGCCCTGGTTACCAAGCTCATTAAATTGTGTCTTCAGATGAATACAACTGCTGCATTTGTTAGTTTAAATGAAATGTTAGACTTAACGTCATAATTTTACCTACCATGCTGTTCTGGTGCTAAAAACAAAGCCCTTTTGGACAGATACTATATTGAAGTTGTTATTTTTATATTTTTGTAAGGGTTAACCAGTTTACTGCCATCTGCTAAATTATGTGGCCGGAAATGTGAAATCCAACAAAAAAAAGGATTTGAACATTAGAGATCAAAGTAACAGTAAACCATAATTTGTTAAAATGATCCCAACCCGTGCCTTCTAAATAATATGACATGTCTGTAATTAATTTCAACGAGTTCCATTGAGATATCGCCTGCACTTGAACTTCCATAAGCATTCTTTCATGTCAAGCCTGTCTTCGCTATTTAAATATTTTTGCATGCTTTTTATAATGTTTATATGCTTAAGAAAGTGGTTTCTTTGAATTAAAAAGAAATGAAAAAAAAAAGTAATTATGAATCCACACTAGAAAGTAAATTCATCGTAAGTGCTGCTATAGCAGAGTGCACCAGACACAGAATATTTTCTAAAGTTTAATTGGCATAAAAAAGAAAAGAACTAAGTAGCTGTCAGACTTTTTCTAAACGTTACTGAAGATTAAAAAAAAATACAAAAACACAGCAATGCAAAGTTCAGGAAGTAATGGCACTTTTTAGTGTAAACGCAGAACATATGGATATAATTCTTTATTAAACAAAAAATCCGATTAAATGAGAAGATTTTACGGTTTAGCAGGTGAGCCTGACAAAAAAGCAGTAACTAAAAATTCTAAAAATATCCTAAAAATATCAGAATATTCAGCCATTGTTCTTCATATCGCTATGTAGATGTATGAAGTGGGTGGGTTGTTCTTTGTAATCTTTGAAAGGACGATATATAGACAATATCTACAATTATGCACATGATTGCTTCTGTGTGTAATCATTTTAAAGGCTTCAAAGGGAATTGCAAGCCATTAACAATATCTAATGAGGAGTTAAAGAAAACTGGTTGTCAATGGAAATGGAGCATCCTTATTTTCCAACAAACCACTTATAATAGGTCACAGCATCCTCCACACTGCCTGATCATCTTAAGTCTTATTAAAATCTTATTACTACTCCAATGTTTTTTTTTAAATATATGTAAAGCAGAGAAAATGAAAAATAAATGTTGCTTAGGACAAGGGCCCACCTGAGTATGCTTGTGGATTTTTTAAAAAATGTTATTTTTAAATAGTAACAAAGGAATAAATTCAGTGAAATTATGTTTTAATGTAATCGTACCCATTCTTAGGGCTTGGAGATTTTTCTTCTTATCAAGTTTAGCTAGAGATTCTTCAAGTTATCTATGGTAACATTTTGAATTGTATTGTAGTATACCTGAACAACATTATTTGGACGTACTGTCCCTTTTTGTCACAGATCCATCCAATTATTCGGTGCAGGTTTGGGATTTTAGTTAATGCAGACTTTTTATTTTATTAGGATGAATCATCTCATATAGACGTAGCATGAGAGAGAGGTGTCTCAATCTTATTCAGTATGTGTTGGGATTCCACTGGACTTTTTGGGTGCAGCTGCACCCAGTACCATATGAGCCGACATGGGGATCGGGTGGAAGCTGAACTCAGGGCATGGTCGGAGATTATATCATAGTAATTGTGTCTATGATAATCGCTACTGTGTCTCGAGTGAACCACACAGAGAGTGGCATAAGCCTCTACGATTTATGTGGTTTAAGCGACCAAATGGTAGATATAAGCAGTGTGTAATTTTAATATAATTTTAATGCAGAATTCCTTCATAGCTTTCTTGCTTAGTTCCTGCTTATTTGGATTTACTATTTTGAACATTTACAAAAACACCGCCAGCACTAAACGCCGCCACTCTTGCATTTATGACATGCCTTACATAGTTGATTAATATTTTATTCACTGTAAGCATTAGATATAATAATGTAATACAAACAGATACGTTTAGTTACTGCATGCGAAATTTTGATATTAGTTATGTCAGTTTCTTCAATTGATGAAATGTCATGTCTTTGAAGATTTTGAAGTCATACGTTAACCATTCAAGAGCCAGACGTTGTGTAAGTTTATGCTTAGGGAATACTGGCCCATTAAACGTGAGTATAGCCATAAGTTAAATAATGAATTCATCTAGATTTAAATGGTGATATAGCAAGTAGGTTATGTCACTAAAGGCTCTAAAGTTCCTCCACCTTTTCCTCTTGGTCATCCTCTGCTCACTTTACCTGATGCCCTGCTGGAGTCAGATGCTATAAGTGGCATTCAAGATTACTGAATTTCATACTCCTAACATTGTAAATGACTAAAGAGGAACACTTTTAGGTACTGGGGTTGTGGTTTTTGAGGTTAGGGAGCAGGCTTTTGCCTAAACTTTTCATATGATGCTGTGTTTTATTGATATAATCATACGGCAAAAACGTTTTGAGGGAAAGAGTAGAAAAGAAGGATATAGGTCCCAAAGAGTCCCTCCTTAAAAAGGGATACTTAGAAGGATGGTGTTGTCATCTAACTCACATTGGCACATTCCCTCTACTGAAGTTATCCTGGTCTAGGAATTCAGAATATTGGGTAGGTATTAGGGTTTCTTAAAGCTTAAGTCACAATAATGTATTTATACACATGCAAAATGTAGTAATCTTCTAAATGCCTCAAACCAGTTACTTAAATAATTATCAAAGGGTCAATGCAGAAGAAAGAAGTATAAAATGCATGTAAAACACCGGCCAATATGTACACTCCTAACTACTAGTGTTCCCCACTGTTCATTTAATATATTGAGAGGTAAGAATGTATAGGAAACCAGGCACATCATACCGACTTACATTTCCATATATTATTTTCTCTTTAAGGAATTGTTTCCATTCTGCACACTATAGAAATTTCCATATGTTTATAATTTGACTCAGACAGACGCATCCTTCGGTGCAATTTAAATGACTGGCATTTGAATGCTGAAATACGCAACTCTTAAGCAAAATGAAGCCTTGTGTTGATAAGGTTGGGTGACCACAGAGACATTAAAAAGATTCAAGAAACCAATTTCTGTTGCTGTTATGTGAAATGCGTTAGTGGAAGCTGATGATTTTTTTTTTAGATAAATCATGTAGATTTTGTTATTTTAAACCACTGGTCCAAATCTAAAATCAGCACAATTTGCGTGGCTATAGTGGTAGAAAAATGGAAACATGTTTATGTAATTTGAGATAAAAATGTAAAGCTGCGTTTGTTTACGACAAAAGAAGATTTATCATAAAATACAAAAGCAAACTTTTAAACTGCCTTTTACCTTCCCAATGGTGCAGTTCTATTTAGTTATTTCGCAATGGTGTTTTTAAAACGCTGTTTACCATGGAAAGATACAGTTCGTTGACGATAATAATGAATTATCTTATTTAATATCCCCATCTTTCCACCTGTTGAAAAAAACGTAAACTTTGCCTGGCTCTTGTTCAGGATAGTCTTATATCTACAAATGCCTAATCTACCTCATTGTATTAATTGCTACTGCGTCTTTTGGAAGGCTGTTCCGCTTATTCACTACCTATAAAGACCCACAAGCATATTTTCATGAAATGTATGAAATACAATAACTCAAAAAAACGTACTACTGTCTAGTTACCATTTGTCCTGTAAACAACAGAAGGAATTTTGCCTAAAGGAAACACTCAAAACAATGGACTTATTCCTGTGGTATGGCATGTTCTAACTGCCCAAGAGAAAGAATATATATATATATATTTGGGATTTTTTTGGGTAGAGAGGTTCTGTGGCAGTTTTGGACTTTTAACATTTTGGGGTCCAAAGCAATGACTCCAAGTTTTAGGGATATATGAAAGCATTTTTACTAACCAAGCCATTATGCCCTAGGGGCATGTTACATTACTTGAGCTAAAAGAGCGTTTTGAGCTATTTTGACCCAGCTGATGTCAGTGAGCAGTCCAGGCCGTGTCTTGCAAGGGTTGTCTCCTAGTAGGTTAGGACAAGCTGCAGAGTTATGGCTGCATGAGGTCAGGGGGGGAAGGGATCAAGACAAAGGAATGTAATTTCCCAATGTAAACAACATTTGGCCAAAAACGAAACAATATCCCTAAAATACATATTTGGTACAAATGGTGGTTTGCGGATGGTTTGGGGTATTTCAGATAAGATATGAGAGGGGAAACTACACTCATAGTTCAGCAAAAGAAAACCCAAGCTGAACCCTAGACATTTAGCTCTTAAATGGAAGGTCTGAAGATGGTAACATTTTCTTTACGTATAAAGAGACTTTCAAAACTTTCCTGGCATCTCTTGTATAGTGAAATCATTAACATTTTGAGTTAAAGGCAAGCCTTAGCATTTAGTGCCGGGTGTTGGGAGCACATTTTTCTCCAAATTTCCTGGACAGTTTTCAGAGTTTAATATATTTACATTTAGGCGAGAATTCTACACACTTTTAAGTATTTATGGATACCTAGTCTAAAGTAAACCATGCATCTCATCACATGATATACAAAAAGTTGTAAGGGTAGCTAAGCTAAGGGTAAAAGTTGCCGTCTACTGTAAGTCTGTAGTAGGTAGTACTTTCCTAGCAGTTCAGTTACAGTTTTATAAACTGAGCATCTGTCAGGCAGGTTAAATCTCCCCTGATCTCATTTACAATTTACTTTGCTCGTTGCCTGTTTTGCTTAACGACTATTCATTAACGAGCTTTATTTGGAGGAAATAATTTATTCGTATAATATACACATGCCTATCAATCAATGTCTAGAGGATGCTCTCCTTTCTCAGATTGAGATCATTTATTTCATTCATTGAATCTGTCCACTTATATTAGCTCTGGCTCTAAGTGAAAAAGGTTTTAATCCATCCCTATTAATTTCCCCTGAGTCATTTTCACTTTAAACTCTTGCCCTCTAAGCTGACAGATATACTTCAGGTTTGGCTCAGATGATGGGTTCTTCCTGTTATTTATCACTCCAGCGAAGACTATCAACATTCATACTGCTCTTTTAACCCTTTCAAGACCAGGACGTACCTGGTACTTCCGGGTCAGGGGTCACCGGCAGACCGGGGCGTACCAGGTACGTCACAGCCTTTACGCGATCCAGCGTCGCTTTGAACGCTGGGATCGCGAGGGGCGGCTGCTACTGACCGCTGGGTGTTCCCAGCGATCAGTAGCAGCCACCCCCCCTCAATTCCGTGCACGTGATCGCTTTTCAGCGAATCACGATCACGGAATTTAAATATTTAAAAAAATACTGCGGTCTTCAAGTGAAGACGCAGTATTCAAACGCCGGTCCGGAAGGGGTTAAAGAGTTTTATATTGAGAAAAGTATTGGGACACCTGACCATTACACCAACAGAAACATTTCTTACATTGCATTCTAAATACATAGACATTAATATGTAGTCGGTCCCTTCTTTGCAGCTATAACAGCTTCCACTCTGTGGAGGGGAGGCTTTTCCCAAGATTTTGGGGTGTTTCTGTGGGATTTTTTGCCTATTCATCCAGTAGAGCATTTGTGAGGTCATAAACTGATGTTGGACCAGAAGGCCTGGCTCGCACTCTCCATTCCAGTTCATCCCAAAGGGGTTTGATAGGGTTGAGGTCAGGGCTCTGTGTGGGCCGGGTTTTCCACACCACACTCATCCAACCATGTCTTTATGGACCTTGCTTTGTGTACTTGGGCACAGTGATACTGGAATAGAAATCTGACACTTGGCAATGTACTTGGTGATGTGAGGCTTGTATGCAGCTGATCAGCCTTGGAAACCCATTCCATGAAGCTCCCGCCGCACAGGTTTTGTGTTGAATTTAATGCCGCCGCATCAGCTTCCGCATCTTCTTGTTCTTCATCTCCTCTCCAAATTAATAAAATGTAGTTTGATGCATAAAGAATATTTTAGTGCACTAGTATAAGATCAAAACACATGTTTAGAATATATATATATATATATATATATATATAATATATATATTCTAAACATGTGTTTTGATCTTATACTATATATATAATTTTTGCATAAGCCACATATTTTTACATTTTACAAAATCATTAGTATATATTTGAAGGAATTTCAGTAACTTTGTTGATATAGCCTGAGCAGATTTTACAGAAGCAAAAGTTTTTAATTTCAATTTCCAAATCTGTGAATCCGCACTCATAACTCACTGGTATCCCTCGACTGTAACAGCTATAAATAAGAAAGCAATTTGTGACATATCTGTTTTTAGCTAAACGTGTCCCAGGCTCACTGCTGTATTATAAATGCATTTCTTCCTATTTAGCTGTTAAGCAAATGTCTTTGGAAATTAGTTCCCTGTGTGATATTTCCATTCTGATTCAAAGCACTTACTCTCCTTGGCCTAGCAGAGCAAAAAAAGGACATTTTTTATTAAGGATTTTTATATCCTGGTGTTCCAGCATTGATTTTTACAATAGCAAGCTGCAGATTTTCAAATTGTTGTGCCAAGACATCAAGTCACTTGAGTTTGAGCACTGCAGAGCCACAACATGTTGATTAGCGAAAACAAATATTTCCTAAATAGAAAAGGGATTTTAAAGGCACCATAGAAGTTTGTGCCAAATGTGTCATGGTTACTTTAAATTCTGCCCCACTTACTGGGGCCAAATTTATATCAAAGTGACTCTTCTACGGGAGGGCAAAATAAATGTTCAATTGATGTTCCATTGCTGGTTGCCGGTACTGTTCTGCTAAGTGGACTATCCTGGCACTTTTTATAATGTGATGATAATCGATCTTAGTTTAAATGATAATAAACAGTATTGTGCGTTTATCATTATTATTATCTATCTCTGTTCTTTTCGTTCAATTAATTCAGTAGTTTGTGTTTTTTCAGAGATTTGAAGGACTTGCTTGCTGTACTATTATTTCTCTAAGTTAACTCTTGCTCTGATGAATTATTAGATGAAAACCAGCTAACTCTCTGCAGAACTGGCCCTTCAATTTATCGGGATTCCATGGCGGTTTAGAGGGAATACAACTTATCGTTCAATGGATACCACATTATTATTATTATCTTTTATTGATATAGCGCCAACAATTTATGCAGTGCTTAACACAATAAATATATTCAAGGGGTATGACAAGACGATAATTAACAGACTAAGACAAACCGATACATTAGGTGGAGAGAGCCCTGCTTACAATCTTGAGGGAATGGGGTGAGGACAAACATAAGGCACAGAGAAAGAGTGACAGGTAGTGTGGTGGTTTTATCAATGCCAAGAAATTTCTAGCAGCTAAGATGGTGCAGCTTCTCTGAAGAAGTGGGTTTTGAGATGTTTCTTGAATGTTGGGAGGGAGGGTGAATGCTGAAGGTTCGGTGGAAGTAAATTCCAGAGATATGGGGCAGCCACAGTGAAATCTTGTAGATGGGAAAAGGAAGAGGTGATAGGTGAGGAGGAGAGCCTTAGCCCGTGGGAAGAATGTAAGGATCGAGTGGGAGAGTATTTGCTTATGACGGCAGAAATGTATGGAGGAGAAGTGTTATGTAGGGCCATTACCGTCTGACTTGTACAGGACCAAAAAATCCAGACACTTGGCTCATATTAATGTTAAAGTAGTTGAGCCTTTACTCAGCAGAAGCTGGCAGATTATAGACAGGACTTGGCAGTCTCTCTAACTTCAGTTTGAAGAGCCAGTAGATTAAAGCATATATACAACATAGTAAGAAAAGAAATATAGACATATATAAATTAATGAGATGTTGGCTTTCTTTGCTGACAGCTGGACATCCATAGCTCGTCTCTTCTGAACTCAATTAAATAAGCAAAGTCTCTTTGTGTTTTAATGTATGTCCCTATACTAGTACCATAATGTCAAATAATTCAGTCTTATAGCTGCTGTGTGTCAGTAGATTTAAGCATTTTTATCCTTGTGTTGAAAGAAAGCTACAGGGGTGTTCTGTGTGTCTCAAAGAAATTCCAGGTATTTTTTTTTCCTCTGGTCATCATTAGTAAGTCATTTCATTGTCATGGTTCTCATTGTACTCAAGAAAAGCTGATGGGTTTGCTATCCATAATACAAGATCAATAAGTATGCCGTTTGCATATCTTGCTTTGTAGGAACGAAGCAAGATTTTATTTCTTGCATATAAATAATAAGGTGCTCATATATTTATGGATCCCGAGACAAAAAGGGGGGCAATTATTTCATTAAAATCTGGCTATACACTTTTTTTATATTTAAAGTACAGCCGGGGGGGTGTTCTTGAGGGTAAGAGGGGTGAAGCCCGAGTTTTTCCATGAGAATGGAGATTTTAGAGTTGACTGTTAGTCTAGCTTTCCCTCAATGAGTGTATCTATGCAGTCCTGCAAAGTGTTTTGTATCGGAACACTCTACATACTGGAAACACTCTGCAGCGCATGGCGAAACAGAATTCTTCTGGGTATTAAAGGTACAGTAACATGACAAGTTTCTTTAAAAGTTTCTTCTTCTTTAAACCAGTCATACACTTCCCTGAAACAAAGTTTGTCTTTCTTAAATGCTTGATTGTTTACAGTTAACTACAGGAACATCATTTTGGAGGCATCTCTGTGTAGACCGCGAAGAGTTACAGAACCCTATATTCTGGTCATGAAGTTTCAATTGAAGTCTTTTTTTTTATTCTAGAGCCATCAGAAGTTTCATTGATTATGAATCCTTTCATGTGTGCAAGTAATTAGTATCAGTACCACAGAAACATATGGAAGTTGACAGCAGATGCGAGGTATTCAGCCCATCTAGTCTGCCCATTTTTCCTGATGTAAGGCTCAGATCTTAAGAAGTCCTTCATCTTGTCTTATCCAGTATTGCCACAGGCTCCAGCTCCAGTTCTTTTTGGAACCTAGCAACATGCCTTGATAAATCCTTCTTCAATATACACCACGTTCATAAAGTTTTTTTTAATTATTATTTCTCGCACCAGTATTTGTGAGGTTTACATTTGGTTCGGTACATTTTGTTTTTTTCTCAGTTTTTCAGTTGTAAATTGTAGCCTCCAAATTGAAACCTACACAATTATGAAAACAAGTAGCTGGCATTTAATATAACAGTGGTAAAAATGATTAAACAAATGATCGCATTCAGTAGCAGCACTCAAAAAACTCCTCAAACCTCAGGGAAGTGGTAGAAAATTTTATAACATGAATGGTGACAAAATAAACACTGTCTGTTAAATCGACTTCTACTGCCACATTCTTATGCCAATTGATTTTTCAAAGTGTTTTCTTCGGGAAAAAAAAATAAAGGCACAGCTGTTTAGTGTAGGTGCTTTTTGGCGAATAAAATTTTAGACAATACACCACAGTAACCCACTTTCCCAGCTAAACATATCAAAAGAACTGCTGCGACAACTAATGGATTACTTTGATTTTCTAAATATGAGACAGTAATTCATATATTTAAAGACTCACTTTCACAGGGTTATTTATTTACCAGCTGCAAAAATGATATAAGATTAGCTATGGAAAGACAAAACCAGCTTCAGATTCAGCAAAAGAACAAAAGCATACATCTGATGTATAATTTTCCTTCGTTTTTGTTTGTGGAGGCAGTAATGCATATAATTACTTTGATATTGTTGCAGAAATGGAGCAATACTGGATCAAGCTATATAGTACCTTGGATTATGTATAACAAAAAGATATACTGGTATACCATTTCAAAAGTGATCTCGTCACCATAGCCAATGATGAAATGTTCCTGCCGATTGGACCGTTCCAATGGTTTTTATGGCCATTTCAGAAAAGTAATAAAGTGTCTTATGAGAATGCTTGGCCATCAGAATTATCTCTTCTAAGGATCATAAATCCATGGATTTTGAAATTGTTTGTGGTGGGGAGAGCCTACCATATTACTGGCAGCATGTAAAAATGCAATATGAAGACCCTGGTTTCAGAACACACAGATGACGTACTAGTAATACTAGTTTTCTACAGCTAAAACATTACTAGCAATATGAAACTTCACGGGGGTCTACCTTGATTTCGATGTGTGGAAAGCGTACTCTAGCTATTTGTTTAGTCACTGGTACAGTGTTTTCAGTTGGGGAGTTCTCATAATAACATAATTTATCTAACACCCCTTAGTATGCTATTGTCCAGGTGACATGGTGTTATCATGCTGGTTCATACCACTATTCCCAGGATGAGTTCATTAAAATGAAACAATAAGGCAAATTAGGTTAGTGTAGCAAGCCAATCCCAAACAACCTTAATTACCATTCTTTAAGTACCTACATGCCTGATTCTGACACTACGGTTCACAAAATATTAATCATTAATAGGAACCTGTTGTATATGTGCTTCTACTTTAGGGCAATATATATATATATATATATATATGTATATATATATTATATATATATTATTATATTATCTTATTATATAGCGCCAACAATTATACATATATCAAAGGGATGACAAGACGAGAATGAGACAAACGATACATTAGGTGGAGAGAGCCCTGTCACAAGCTTTACAATGTTGAGGGCTATTATATATATATATATTAGTATACTATATATATATATATATATATTATATGTGGTGTGTGTATCACTGACACCAAGATGTGCCAAATTATATATAGTATATATATATATATATATATATATTATATATATATATGTGTAAACGTTTGGGACATCTTGGTGTCAGTGATACCCACTGCAGGTTATTCTACTATATTAAAGGTTAAAATAACAGTAACAGGAAAGAAAAGTTGCATAAGGACACTAAGTTAGACCTTTAGCTTGTAAATATTCCCCAATTGCCTGACTAATGTTAGTATAAAGATTTAAAAGATGTAAAGAAAGCGCAAATGAAATAACACATCAGTTTGCATCCCTGGCAAATCACCCAATATGTGTGAACCGGCAAGTGTGACATTTTACGTATGTCGTGGTGTTCTGGAATGAGCCCGAAAAAGCCTCTATTATTCATTCACACATAAATCAAGTCCACGTTTTTACAAAACAATTATAGCATAATGGGTTTTTTGTATGAAAAGAACAATGTATTACACATCACACATGCACACACAAAAAAACTACAATGTTACAATACATTTAGCAAAATGCAATATTTCTTATTTATGAATTAGATTCAAAACATTGCATCAAAGAGCTACATTCACAACCCTTCCGCTCTTATGATTTTAATTACCCAGCAGTTAAACACTGCTTTTTTTTCTTTCCTTCTCTTTTCAAGATATTGGCAGCTAAGGCTAATAGCATACTAGTATGCATTAAAAAAGTTATTGAAGTTAGACATGAAAATATGTTTATACATCTCCAATGTTGGGTACCAATTCATAAAGATGTGATTGAATTGGAAAGAGTACAAAGAATAGTTGCAAAATTAATAAGGAAAATGGAGCTATGAGAAGCATTAAGGTAAATTGAATGTATTTACTCTAGGGAATGTGTAAAAAGGGTAACTTCATCACAATACACAAATACATTCAAGGTCTCTATGAAGCCCTTGCAGGGTAAGTCATTGCCCACACAGAGCAGAAAAGGACACTAATTAATATTAGAGGAGCTATGGTTCCATCTTAAAAATAGAAGGACATTTATCGCAGTAAGGGTTGCAAAGGTCTGAATCTATGACTATTCATGTTTTACTTACACTACCGGCAAAAATACAATGTTAAAAGTAATTCTGATTCAGTTAATTCCTAATAATTCAGTTGACTTCCATTTTTAAAGCAAAGGTCACCATAAAAAAAACTGTACAAATTTAGCTGGTAGGCATATTTTTAATGACAGAATATAAGAATAATAGTTACAATTTAATAGAAAGCACAGAGAACATTAAAATTGTCTATTAATGAAAAAAGATTTTCAGGAAGGATAATTAGTGAGTGAGAGAGAAAGCGAGAACTGAAAATTTATCTGAAAATATTAAATTGATTTCAACAGCTCTCTGAGGAAGTTTTCACAAGATTAAAAGGTTAGAAAAGCAGCAATAACACTTTACAAAATCACAGGAAGCAATGCTTATTGCATATATCAAAGTCGTATGTTCAATTATTTACATCTCGCTATTTTGACTCAGAATCTTGAAATGCTCAATTACAGAAATTGTCCATTCTAGAGGAAACGTCATTTCAATACATACACATCACATTCTAATACAAAAACATCTAATTCTACTGAGCTGAAAAGAAATGATCCTAATTAAAATATCCATAATATGTTTAAATGGCTTACGTTTCTATATAGAGAGCATTGGTTAATATGGGATGCCTTATGACTCATTTGACTCTTATTGTTTCCAGCATCTGTTACATGAACCAGTGTCATGATAATTATCAGTTAATATTTCTATTTCATTTTGTAATTTCAAAGTAGTCATTAATATGGCAACTGCTGTGAATGTCACAATATACAAGTAGTATAAAAGAAGGAAGGGAATCGTGATTTTGGTGGACCAATTCAGTTTCCGTTGCCTGTTCATCCTACAAATATTTTTTTAGGTTTTAGGGATGCTAATTGCTTGCAGACATGAAAGAATTCAAATCTTCAATGTATTCCATCACATATACATACCACATATACCGTATATATATTCTTAAATTCTATCTTTCACATTATATGTTTTAATCCATCCTCTTTTGTATGAGCCTTTTTTCTTTTAAAATGAAAAAATAAAATTAGCAATGCTAATATTTTTGGATTTTTTATGATCGTGTCAACATTGCAACATTGAAAAAATGTGTCATAAAGTTCCAGAAATGCTTATCATCAAAACAAAGATTTGCTTGCCTGGGGCTAGTGAGATTTTTTTCCCACCCACTTCTTGTTTCCGTGTAAACCTGTTACAAATCTCCTGTCCAACACAGAACAAAAAAAAAAAGAGAGAGAGAGAGAATGAAGAATTTACTGTAGTAAAAAAGGTGTGTTAGCATGTAAGTGTATGGTGTTAGAGGGAGCGCGTGATAGTCTTAGTAGGGTATGTGTTTTAGTGTATCGTGCTAGAGTGTGTATGAAATGTATGGTGCTAGAGTGCATGGGTGTTAGAACAAGTTTGTATACTAGTATGTTTGTGTTACGGGTGGGACCAGGGCCGGCCCTACAATGGAGCCGAGGAGGGCAATTGCCCCTGACGGCACTTTTGAAGGGGCGGCACTTTGCCCCAAGCACTTTTTTTTAAGCGGAGGAGAGAGAGGGGCGCCGAGTCGTTTTCGCTTACCTGCTCCGCGCCCCTCTCTCTCTCCTCTGCGGCGAGTCTCCCTGTTCGGTCTCGGTGCCAGCTTGTAATGCTGAGCGCTGGAAGGGACGTCAATTTCTGGTGCTCAGCATTACAAGCCGGCCCCGTGGCAGAGCAGGGAGATTCGCCGCAGGACTGTTTAAAGGTACAAAGGGGGGTTAGGGTAGATAATGGCGTCGGCAAAGTTTAAAATGCCGCCCCCCCTGGCATTAAGTCTTGGGCCGGCCCTGGGTGGGACAGATGCTATGTTTTTGCTATTTGCTATATATCATGTGACTATAATCATAGACGCCATTGAACATTCTTAATAGCTTAGGGCACATTCTGTATTCCATGGCTGACTCTATACACATACCACGATGTTAAGATACAAAAAAGGGCCCTTCTAATACCATTATTCAATAAGAGAATACTCTTGACTGGTTTATTTCCCAAGGAAATGACTTTTATCCAACATTGCATGAAGAACATCAAACTGCCCTTGTGCTGCTGTATAAATAATTGATTTCAGAAGTACAGATTTTATGCAACACGAAGCAAATATCAAAATAAGGGAAATGCATCTTGGACACTTTTCGAAAAGAAAACTTTTCCCCCAAACATTAGGCATTGAAAACATAACAATGAAGGTAGGGTTGTAATTCCTTACTTTCCATAGCAACAGGAAAAGAGCTTTGTTGAGGATTTATATACTCTTCAGTGTTTTCCTCTCTAGTACAAATCCAAGGATCAGCCTTAGAAACTGGTATTATATCTCTTTGCAGATGAATGGTTATCTGACACCAGATATATTTTCCTTGTGTGTTTCAAGTCTAAATGCCTGTTACCTTGGAATTCACTGCTGTACTGTTGTCTCCAAGAATGGGCAAAAATATATAAAAGCTGGTGCTTTTTAATTCAGAGAAACAGACATAAAAAGTCTCCTTTACATAGAAAACAATTTACGTTATATACAAAGAATGAATGATCTCACACTATTTTCAATATAGATGGGTATTTTTGTTTTGGAGTAGTGCAAATCATGTCTAAGGTTCCCTTGAGTAAATTGTAGGAAGGGCTATGATCTTTGTACTAAATCTAAAAAGAATAGTCTGGGGTTGTCTCAATGCAGGGTTATATTTTTCAAAAGGTTCAATATTCATTTGTTGATCGCATATTTTCCTTGCCTATGAGAAATGTAAAAGTTTTGCTTGTAATAAACTGATATAAATACATGCCTTTTCCCTATTCTTATTCTGTTTCGTTTTCCGTTGGCTCGCAAGGTTGACCACATTGGCCATGTTTTCCCAGGACACAAAATCTTTACGTATTGCTCACCAGCCCAGTTAAAATGCTACCTTGCAGTATGGAGATATATGGACATATGGAAGGGAACCAATTAGTCAGTTATAAATTCCCCTATACTGCGGGGCAGCATTTTATCTGGGCTAGTCAGCAATATGTAAAAATTATATGCGTCCCGGAAAAAATGGCTGATGTGGTCACTCTAGTTTAGTGGAGTTAAGGTCATGGCTCCGTGCAGGCAACTAGAGTTTCTTGACACCAACCTCATCAAACTATGTTTTTATGCTTTGTGCACGAGGGAAAAGTCATGGTGGAACAGGAATGTGCCCTTTCCAAACTGTTCCCACAAAGTTGAAAGCATACAGTTGTCTAAAATGTCATTGCTGTAGAGTTAATATTAGGATTTATCTGGAACTAAGGAGCCTAGCCTAAACCATGAAACGAGACCCAGGTCATAATCCCTCCTCCACCAAACTTGACAGTAGGCACTATGCATTCCATCATCATTCCGCATAGAGATCTTTGGTTTGTGTGCAGTTGCCGTGGAAACCCATTTCATGAAGCTCCTGACACACAGTGCTTGCTCTGATGTTGCTTGCAGAGGCAGTTTTGAAATCTGTAGTGAGTGATGCTACAGAGGACAAGCAATTTTTATGCATGGTGTACCGCTGTGTGGCTCAACTGCTTTTATTTCTATTTTAGTTACATCTAACTTGATTTTGGGGTATGCTTCTAGGATTATTCTGGAACTTTGGCTAGAAAATAATGGAATGGGTTAAATAAAATAGCAGGCAGAATAAGCTGCCTTGTTTTTAACAAATATAAATGTAAATGATGAAATAAAAAATAAATATGGAAATAGCTAAACATAAGAACTGTTTATTCCCAAAACCCTTTAATTTAATGATTATAATTATTTTTGTGAAAAGGAGTATTAACAGGATATTTCACGTCCGATTTAAATAAGAAATCAAGCTGATTAACGAATTCTGTTTAAAATGGCTGAAATGGAAAATACTTTGTTAATTTTTAATGAGGGCAATAATCTCTTTAAAAGCAGCGGGTTTCTGTGGGAATGGAGTCAAATGATGTCACAGAGGTATGCAGTGAGGTTTCCTGCTTACACCATTTAACCACAGTCTCAAAGAGAAGTACTTTCCACGTAGACAGATTATTTTCCTGATAAAATATTAACAAGTGTATTTTATTATACACATTAAGGAGCACAAGGCGAAAAATGGTCCTATTTATAAGCCAATTTGGCTTGCCAACAAGTAACATTCCTTATTATTATTTTAAAAAAAAAACCAAAAAACAAACAAGTATATGGTATAGAAAGTAGCACTTCTAAAATTCTAAAAAATATTGCATACAGGGATGAAAAAGTGCAAAGTCAGTCAAATAGGGAGTTCTCCGATCTCTCAAACCAGTCCATGCCGAGACCCTATGAAGACTAATGCAGTTACTGTGCCCCAGCAACTAAGTAATAACACACATTCCAAGTATGATTACAGGTATCCGAAAGATACCTAGACAAATATTTTTTTGAGCTAGGCTATATTTTTACAAGCATTTTTTTGTAAACTGTACTATAATTTAAGTCATTTTATATATTTTTTGAGTAACTTTGTATAAAATATAATTTTTAGCATAAGACCCTTATATTAGCAATTATACAGATCTGCGGTAATTTCATCTTATTCCAGCACTAAGGGCATTATGTCAGTAAAAAGTATAAGAAACATAGAACAATGTACCTTAGCTGGCTAGATAGTCTCCATAAGAAAACACAATGTGCCTCGCAGCCAAGTACACAGGGCAGGCGTGCGTCAACCAATTTGCCATCTGGATGAAGATTTTTTTTTGTGTGTGAAGTAAGTTCAAGTGATTCTTAAAGACCTCCATCCCCTAAGACTCCTAGCATTGCCATGGCTTATAATCAGTCTTCTTATCTAAATTGTCTAAGTATCTTTGCCATCCCTCTTATGAGAACATCAAGGTTGTAAGAACATTATTTCAAGGAGATAAATAGATTACGGCGGACAGCAATAATGAAGCAATGAGCTTTAGGGTTGAGATTTATTGATTTGTTAGTCAGCTGTGAGTTAGACATTATCAATATGCGCTGTTTTGAGTTTGGAAGCAGTGTTTCAAAAATTAAATGGTGACATGTCGTCTTTTAAAGGTAGAATGTCCCTTTACAACTACATCTAATAAGTGGCATTTCATATGGTATACAAAATAGCAACCATGTTTTTTTTTCTTCAATTTGCAATACATCAATTATAACAAGCAAATTTAAAAAAAAAATGAAAACAAAAACTTTTATATATAAGAATATTATAAGAATAAGTCAGCAATACATTAATATGTACTTTGTAACCAGTTTGTTCATTTTCAAATGGGAAAAAAAAAACATTGGTGGGAGTTCCTCTTTTAACACCATAAAATTATCAGGACCGGCAAGTTTAATTTTGGATAAAAATATCGATATGCTTGATAAGACTGCTTACAAAATAGCAGCGTCTCTTACCTTAGGTTATGTACTTGTACAATAAACTTAAAAAAAAAATAAAAGCTTCATAAGAGTTGCTAGAATAAATACCTTACTAAGTTTTAACTTATTACCTTCTAGCATTCTTCACAAGCCATTCTTAGTTGAATTGAGGTCAACATTAAACTAGAACCTGATACTGTTTCCGCAGGCATTTTTTTATTTTCCATGTTGGGAAAATGTAAATAGGAGGATGTGATTGTAAGAAACTGATGCATTTTTTATACCCTCTACAAGAACATCACTTAAATCAGCCCAAGGTAACAACCAAACAGACACTTTAATGCAAATGTACAGCGTTAAGTTTGGCAACTATATTCATAGTTTTAATAAAGCTTGCCCAATGAAAGACTTTTAAATGATAGCTCTCCAGTAAACTTGTGCTGACTGTTGATAAATGGTGAGACAGTAAAAAAAAAAAAAATACACACATTGGAGGAAAATATTTAAAGTTCCAATGTTAAAAATAAAGGTATGGAACGGAAATTATCAAAAGTTCCTTTTCTTGCAGTGAAAGAAAAGTTGGAGATTTATAAAGTCATTAGTGGAAGACATAGGAGAGAAAAAAGAAAACAGAGAAGCTCCAGAGATAAATATATAAAGTTCATGCAGAGAGATGTGTAATTAGAGCTTGTTTTTAGCCAAAGAAGTAATTTAAAGAACGTAAATCTGTGCGGTCTTCTAGAGGTTACAGTTAAAGATAAAGTACCACTTTTGTATGGGAAATAAGCCGCTGGCATTTATCTAATTCAGTGTCTAGATCTAAAGTTCCAGAGATAGGTAGTAAAGTCCTCTTAATCATCTTTTGGATGAATAACCAGCAAGCTTCACCGGTCAAAGAAATATTGTTTTTTTATATTAAGAACCACATGACTATGTTCTCAAGAGGTTTTTTTTTTATCACACATTGAATTCTACTCTGCTTATAACACATCATCCTCTAAGGTCTTGATATCAAATGATGTAAGAATGATAATACAGACTGATGTCATTACTTTTCCAACTGTGCCAGCCAACTGATTCGCCGAATCAGTGCCAAAAAAGTGTACACGCTGAATCAATGGAAGCACTTTCTGCGCTTAGACACAAAGGAGTCCACCCCACAACTGCAACATTCGCCAAGCCGGCACTCCCTGGAGGTAAGGCATATCATGTGTTTGGCTGGGATTATGGAAAAGAGCAAATGCACAAGTAGGGATTGTGCAGAATCCACTCGTTAATTTGCATTGATGTGCATATGATGGCTGGCGTGTCCCTGCAATAGAACTCATTATTCATGTACAATCTGAACACCCGTATGCTTCTCAACACCTGACTTTCTGGAAAGTCAATGAGCTGAATTCTGAACAGTATAGTTTAGCCTACTTATCGTAAGACATAGAAACATAGAAACTTAGAAAGTGACGGCAGATAAGAACCAGTAGGCCCATCCAGCCGGCCCAACCTCTGAGTACTTTCCTTTACTACCTGCCCTTAACAGTCTTCAGAGGTAGGAGATATAATCGCACACATCAGTAGCTTAAATTATTATGGATGTGTTTCCAGTAGTCTATAAGGACCTATAGCACAGTAAGCCGTACATCTGATATAATTACTTTAATCCACACACCTAAATGTACATAGTCAATCCGTAGTGTTTTGTTACACACTTTTTCTGCCAGTGTCAACGCAGCCAATGACATTGTTTCTTCTACGTCATGAGATTGAGATTTCTATCTATAGTTGTTTGTTTGCTACAGCCACCCAGAGATGCATTTCACAAAGTTTTAAGGTTGGAATCCTCTAAGAGTGTTTTTTGCTGAGATCCATTAGCACATAACTAGAAGCTTTGCCTTTCTGTAAGTATTTCTTTTTATTAAATGAAAGAAAGCATTTCTGGCTGTAGATTTTCCACATTTCAGTTGATGACATCTGATTGCGGAGATCAAATGCGTTTCAGCCGAGGCACATACAGATATTTCTTTTGTGCCGCTTGAGGCTCTTAGTCACAAAGGCAAAATATACTTCCCCTCAGTCCTTCTATTTTTCAGACAAATTGGCAATTTTCAACATATGTCCAAAAGATTACTCTGAACAAACAGGGGTTATAAAGGGTTACATAGCACTGATAGACACGGCCAATATGCATGTTCAAGCGCCGGGATGGATAAATAATGCACATCTCCAAAGAACATTGCTGAATGTCACCTCCGGGTTTTTGTTAGACTTTTGTCTATATTTTAATGCACTGGGGAAAAAAATAAACCATTTCAAAAATAAATACCAATTTAAATAACATTTCTTCAGGTATTAAGATGGCAATGTCAGTTTAGATAGCTTAACTAATGTTAGAGATGAAAAAGAAAAAAACAAATCTTGAAATTCAAATATAAATATAGATGGATAGCATTTAGATTGACTAAAATGCATTATTTAAAAAAAAATAATAAAAACCTGCCATGATGAGAAAACAAATGAAAACTAATTTGTTTTCCCATCAATTACAGCAGTTCAGTCATGGCCAGTGGTGGTCAAAATCAACCACTGGTTGTTCTCAGGTTGCAGTATGGCGGACGTACAACATCACATTGAATACTTTTGTGATCTTTTTGGTTATCAGGGCTAGATGGTATATCTGTAGCTGAAGGGTCAACACACACAACAATGACAGAACTATTGACAAGTAAAATGCCCAGCATATGTAGCTGCCCATCTTACAATGCACAGGAAGGAACGGGAGTAGGAAGCTAAAATCTGGTATACCATCAAAGCCATGAAGCAAACAGAGCACAAACGTGTGGTTGTAAGGGTGGCTATTAGCCATGACACTTGGGGATTGTGTTTCTAAACTGACCATGGAATATAAAATGCTATGAAATAAAAAAAGAAATATATGTAAACTTTTTTCTACAAATCTGACCACCATGGTCAGAGACATAATGCTAAATTTATGTCTACCTCCATCAGTCATATAAATCATACAAGTAAGATAATCAGCCCAAGCTGGTAAGTTTTTGTCAATTTTAGAATAAAGAATTGAAGCCAAAGTGAGTCAACTTTCTTATTCTGTGACACTGGAAAAGTACTTTTTCAGAATGAAAACACTATAGTCATGCAAAAAAATAACACAAGGACAGGCTATAATAGGGATAAAATAATGAAATTTTTTGTAAAATTAGTGATGAGACTGTGTATTGTGTATTTGCTTTTCTTGGTTATTTGCTTTTGAAAGAATAGCACTAAATTGCACAAATGTAATTCTTTGATTGGTATTATTATTTTCTAATAGCCAAAGATCTTACCTAAAGTTATAATTTGAGACTATGCAGAAAGTGCATGTATACGCCAGGCAATTGTCTCAGAATTGATGCATTTTCTATCTAAATGCATTACGTTGCGCTCTCATTTTCAAGATCTATCCTGGTTTGAGTATCATCTAAGGGCAAGGTTATTAGTCCAAAAATCAAAAGACGCTCGGCTTCTGGATGGAATGTAATAGAAAGCACTGTGGGTTGAATGGATGATTAGATATATTCATAACAATAAGATTGGATTGCTCCTGCAAAAATACGCATGTATATATAGAATGTTACTTTGTTACTGAGAAATCATTTTCCTTAAGGCCTTTATGAAGGTTTCAACATATATTGTTAAGGCCAAGCAAAAACTAGCGAGAGAAATCTCAAACATGGGATTTTCCCCTTAAAATGCAGACATGTCTTCACTCCACTGTGAAAGTAATCATTTCTCCAAAATTAATCAAATAAAAAGGTTCAAATATTGGGTGAAGTTAAGTTATTTAATTATATTGTCAATCCTTTGAGCTTTGGTTTCAAATACAGAACATTTCTAAAGATTTTATATGAAATGAAGACAAAGTTTTCAGCTCATTTTACCTTTCTCTATATAAACTTGCTATTCTTCTGACCCTCATTATTACTTATGCTCAGCAGCGACCATTTACTTTCAAAACAAGTGAACAGATTCCATCTCATATTATGTAATTTGAGATTACTCAAACAGGGCACCATGGCAAATGACATAGATTACTTTGAGGATTCATTGGGGAAATTGTAATTTTATATTTAGTACAATAAATCCCTCCTTAATAGCTCCTTGATTGCTTAATTTTCTGGGAAATCATTTACAGCCAATGTCTTTATTCTACTTACCATAATAAATAGAGAGTTAATGGTCACTAATGTTCATCAATCATCCATTACGAATACAGTTAAACTTTCCCAAGTTAGGATGGTCATTTCATTTTTTTTATATATATTACATATTTGGGTGTTCACTAGAAAACCAAGTGGATATAGCTCTATTTTAGATTATTATTATAATTAATATTGGTTCTTAAACTACATGAATGATGATGATGATGAAATATATACTGTACATTGACAACAGATACCCCAATTTTAAAAATAGAAATATTTTTGTTACACTGGTATCCATGTGGATGTAATTGATGTTAAACCAAAACTTCTCTTAGTCAGATGTTTATTTTTTGAAGCTTTAGTCTTATACTTAGAATTTAGTATGTGAACACACTTTTGTTAGAAATCTAGATTTTCAAGGCATTTAATGGTTTATAGGCATGACCGAACCAGGATTAAAAATTGTTACTGGCATTTAGCGGATGAGCTTTCTGAACCATTTGAATTGTACATAAATAGTGTGTTATATATTCAAACTTGTTTGTATATTCATATTTTATAATAAAAGATAATTAAAGAAAATATGCAAGTGAATATGTTTTTCCTATTATTACCTTATAATGGATGTATTTTTAAGGCATTTGGCTTCAAGTTACTTTCTGCTATTATTTTAATCTAATTCTAGAAATGTACCAATTCAAACTAAATCTTCAAAAAAAAGAAAAAAACTAACAATTGAAAATTAAAGTTAAAATACTTTTATAAGTATACAGAACAGTGCAAGTAACTACATTACTTGAGATTCACGATGGGCTATTAATGGGTTAATATTTCAAGAGTTTCAGGGTCAGCTTATTTAGAATGTTTCCAGGAATGGTTATCTGGCATCACCCAATATAGAAATAGGGCATAGGATACAGTAGATCTCTTTAGACAAGAGATCCATGGACCTATGGAACTGCAATGTTCTTCACAAAGCCTGCTGCTGTCTAATCATACCTGGAAAGTCTTCTGGTGAAACCCAACTTCCTGGGGTCTCCAAGTCAGCTTCTTCTTTCTCCACGCAAAGGGCAGTGATATAGAGTATAAGGTACAGTACATATAGGAAGACAATAATGTAAGTCTTCAGAACACCCTGGTGAACACCCTAAATTTAAGAAAGCCTAAAACATGTCTTCCTTTCTTACTAGGCCCTAATAGCTAGTTTCATTCTTTCTCATTCATATACATGCATTCTCAGATTATATTATGTTTCCATCCAGAATTGATTACTTCCTGTTAAAAAAAAAAAATACAACACAATATGTTGAAAATATAATAGATAATGATGCTTAGTTCTGATTCCCAGATCATTCACAAATTAATGGCTAACCATTAAAAACAGTCTTTCAGGGAATTTTGTCCCCAAAGTCACCTTCTCCTTTACTGTAAGCGACCCCTTCATCTTTTATAATCTTGAAAAAAGGCTAGATCTAAAATTTCATGA
The DNA here is from genome assembly GCA_009364415.1 of Spea multiplicata. Classification (NCBI taxonomy): domain Eukaryota; kingdom Metazoa; phylum Chordata; class Amphibia; order Anura; family Pelobatidae; genus Spea; species Spea multiplicata. The sequence continues at coordinate 22,776 of VKOC01006170.1, forward strand.
TCATGACAAATAATCCCATCAACCTTTCTTTATTAGATAAAAATTAAGACAGAGATGCCTCTGTATCTAGCTAAAAATCTCCTGAAAATGATATAGCTAAAAGGGTCAAAGAACATTGGCATGTTTAAAATTTGTGGCATTACTCTATGGAAGGTGAATGTATCATAATGCTCTATTCTGTTGCATTACTTTTCCTTCTGGTGTATTATTCATAAGACCCACTTATATTAACCTCACTAAGTTGCAATGTACTATGCATTTTATCTGGTCAACAGTACTGGTATCAAAGATAAAAAATGCTAAAACATCTATTTAGGGCAAAAGAAAATGGTTACAATATTTATAGTCTTGTACATTGTTGCTAAGCCACAGCTTTTTCTGAAAAATATATATATATATATGTTTAAGTGTTTTGAATTACAATATAAAAAAAAAGGCTTTTAGAAGGCGACGAGGCAGGAGGAAAAATCTGAAATATCTGTTCTCTGCATCTTTGTTTGTTGATATTTTCTGAAATATAAAGGGAAAAATCTGTCCGGTGATAGATAATCAATGCCTACACATAAGGGTTATGTGGCCTGGGAGATACTTATTTGAAAGAGTACCTTGTCGTGATGAATGCAGTCTCTGTGGTATCCCTCGGTGGTATCACTAAATTGACTATAATAATTGCAACCTTTCTATATGTCCACTTTTCAGTTACTGTGCGTGAGGTTATTGAATTCCTGTTGTGAAAGAGAGAAAGGGAGAAAATAAAAGAAATGTTGAAGAAAAACCAGAGATGAAACCGAAACATAAGACAGCTATGTTTAATATGAGACCTGTATCTTAGTGAAATTTAGTGTACAAAGCAAATAGCATATAAAAGGTTTATATACAGTGACACATAAGGTGGGATCAGGGTGAGATAAAGGGTTTTTACCTGCAATGTCCTCCACAAAGCATGTTGCTGTCTAAGAATACCTAGAGAGTCTTCGAGTAAAACCCTGGTTCCTGGAGTCTCCTGGTCACTTTCTTCTTTCTCCGAGCAAGAGAAAGAGGGTGGACGGTAGGTGCTCATTCTACACTTACCATCCACCTGGTCTTTTTGGGGCTGGCGTTGCCCAGAAAAGGGAGAGCTCAAGGTACCCTGGGAAGCTCCCATGGATGTGTTTAAACTTCAGTGGGGTTTACAAAGAATAGGGTGTACTATTAAATAGAAGCGTGAAGAACATTTTAGCCAAATAGCCAAGTCGCGTTTGGTCCTGCGTTCACAGCCAGAACAGCATGCAGTACAATGAAAATAAGATTTATGCTTCTCTAAAGATTTTAAAGTTTTGTTTTTCGGTCTTCGAATCTTCCCATGCTAAGCCAGGCTCTTAATTTGCATCAAGTAACAAGTCAAAGCTGTGGGCTCTGGTCAAGCTCTGGCCCTCTGCAGGTTTCCAGTGATAGCAGAGGTAATAGGCCATTTAGAAAATACAGAATAATATAATAATAATATAATAGAATATATATCACTGATTAAATATAAATAATATATTAATATATAGTATTTATACAGTCTTTACAGGCATACATAGAATGTTAAAATCAACATAACAGAGTAGGGGAGGTATAGTTGGTACATTAGGCATACAAACACCAAAGTAGGAGCTACAATAGCCACATGTGGATGTCTTGAGTATGCAATGTAATTTAACATTTTACCCCACCACTGGTGTGAGAAGTAAGAGTAAATCTTGTGTTCCACTGCTAACCCACATGGTTAAATGTTAAAGGCCGATGCCTAAAGAGCAGACGCAATAAGGCTTTGGGCCATATTTATGTATGTTTTATATTTAAAGCACCTCAATGTTGGGCAATCTTCATGGAAACATTTAGAATGTTCTTGCTGATTGAGGCACACTTTGCACCCGTAAACTGTTCTTTATAGTTATAGCACAGTAAATTTAAGTGTTATATGGTGTGTGTATATTTATTTACATAGCTGAAAATACAAATTTTTCCTTATAAAGTGAAAATGTTACTATTTTCTCCGGTTACTATTACTATTGTTGCCAGTGCAAACGTCATAAACCATAGAACTGAAATAGTTAATGATATATTTTGTAAACAGGTAACATTTCACTTGCTCCATGAATCTACTGGGAGTTATTCAATCAAATGCAATATCTTAAAGTGATTGTTAACAGACATTCACATAAATATTATTTACAGTCACCAGAAACCAGTCAATAATTCTCATTTTGCTGCACTTTCCTACGGTGATTATGATAAATGCATACAGTTGCCCGTCTGAGGAAGAATTAGGAATATTTGTAATCATTTTTAACTGAAGAGGAAGACGATCCCTTGATAAGCCTTCCAGACAGAAAAATGGCTGTCCTTTAAGTACTGCATACCACCAAGCATTCCCAGTTTTTGTGGGACATTCCTGGTTTTTCATGCACTCACTGTCCTGTGTTGCTGCCCCACTGTCCTGCTTTTGGGGGCAGTATGGAACATGGGGATCCTAATATCTCCTGAGCTTCAAAATCAATAAAAGTATTTGTCATGACAGAACCTCCAGCGTAACCCTCACATGGCCTCCTACAGTTGTAAAGGTGGCCACAACTCCCATTATGTCCACTTCTGGCCCCTCCACTTGCCGCCTTTTGCCACATCCCCCAAAACAGGGGTCCCAAATTAGACACCTGAGATGTTGGGGTTTATGGTAGTGGATAAAGATTAATATACACAAATTGTTCTGATCTGCCATAAAATATTTAGGGGCTCGCAGATCAATTCTGAGGCAAAGTGGAACCATACGTCAGTTGCTATAGTGATAGCATCATTATTGCCACTTATATATATATATATATATATATATATATATATAACCCTTACAGCTTTTCATTATTATGCAAGTTTAGTTTAAGCATGTGGGTTTTTTTCCATTGAGTAATTTCCACCTCCCCCTAGGCACTGATTTCTTCCAGGCAGACAATTACCAGTGTCAGCAAACATGTTGCCATGGTTCACTGAATGATTAGTGCTTGATATTTTGTTGAAGAAATAATTTGTGCATATCACTACAAGAAGGAGATAAGCCACGTTCTAAAGCAAATCACATTCTGCATTCTCACATTGCACATTATCAGCATTCAGATATTACAAGCCTTTATATTGCGGAAATACACGTAGAAGGAAAAATAATACCTTTGCTTTTAGAAAAAGGATGTAACCGTTCAGCATGGGGGAAATGAGAACTCATAAGTCACGGGGACATGTCATGTGTTACTAGTAATGGAAACTCTTGTCCATGACTAACTGGAATATCTGATAAGACGATTCTTATTAAGTTGAAATTCTGCTAGTAAGGGCCATTTTCCATCTGCATAAATCCCAAAATTGAAGGTGGGGAAAGAGAATATTGGGGTTAGTAAATGGCTGAGGTGGGGGCAGCACACATTTATTGCTGTTGTGCAGCTCGAGCTCCAGTGGGCCAGATGTGGCTATCAAGGCCACTTCTATGCAAGGAAGTTTTTTTCAATTAAATGCTTAAATACATTTTTGGGTGTTGCTGAGCAATCTACAAAGTAAATAAATTTTATTCCAGTGCTGTAAGGATTAATGTATTTTGGAGTATTATGATCCTGTCACACAAGATGAAAGTCTAGTGAGATTATGCTGTTGGGCAATGAATGGGGCATGGTTGGAATGGATGATGCATGGAAGCTGGCTGAGAATAAATATGAGTAGGAGGAGCCCTATGGTGTATATATGTATATATATAATATATATATATGTATAATATATATTATATATATATATACATATACGCACACATACCCACACACCATAGGGCTAATCTCTATAAACCTGCATATATAACATTGGTTTACAGTTCTTATAACTACATAGTACTGGAGTAGAACAAACACACTAAAAATGACAGCATTAATAGGTTCAGACATCAATTAGGTAACTGCACATCAGACATATAACAAATTATTAACATACGGAAAAACAGATAGGTTAATCTCTCTTCACTGGTGCAATGTAATTTGTGTAATGGAAATATCCTGTAGTTCTGGAAATTGCATCAATGCCCTGTCAAATTATATACAATATAATTAATTTCTAGTGAAGAGCATCATCACCTGTTAGTTAAAGTGACACATGCATCTAATTGGATGTTTAATTGGTTTTGGTGATTGCAACTCTCTTTATACTGACCTGAACATGTATAATATGCACACATAATCTGTCTTTTCTGCCTCTGTCTATATGATTCTCTTACACATCAGCTTGTCTATCTCTCCATCCAGTTATCACTTAGGGTCAATGGCAAACAAGCAGATCACAGCTATTAAGTTTAGACTTTTCATAAACTAAGTTAACAAAATGAGTTGTTTTTTTTTAAATAATATCCCTGTCTTAGCGTTGCTAATATAAACAGCGATTAACAAAAGAATATTGGCGGAGTTCTCTACATATCTGCTGCTTGGCCAGTAGGGATCAATACAAATGCTTTTGAAAAATGCATGCAAATTTGGACACCATTGCCAATAGGGATTCAACAGCTCATAATGTCCCTTCAGAAAGCATTGAATGTCAGTTACTAAATGGAACTCAACATATGCAGTAGACGCAAGCAAGAACTGTAACGTGATCTGGTTAGTCCTATTCAGTCCATTAGCAGCTACCAACCAGACCACATACAAAGACCATTGATGAAGCATTGTGTGGACTTGCATTTTGAAAAGCAATTAACTTACAGCTAGAAATATTGTTGGGATTAATGTATACTGCCAACCTAATAGTTCTGAAGAATTGATTGCCAACAAAAAAACTAGTGTTTGGGTGATTGTTTAGAGTTACATAATTCTTGCTCATCTTTAGATATTGAGTGATGTCATTATATTTATCTTGTTTGTCATTTCAGGGAAGGAGAGTCCAAATTCAAAGTGCTGTTATACTGAGAGTGGTGGCGTCACAAAGTTAGGAAACCAGACAAATAATCGCTATCCAAAAACCCCGTGCCATCTGGATCTCTACTCTGAAGGTAAAAGAAAGCATTACATTTAATAGATTTTCTCTAAAACCTGTTATTACAGAACCTGCAGACACCCAATTTCCCCATTATAATATTGCATTGTATTTAGAATTGTAACCCACTGAGTGTGTTCTTGTCCAAAGACGGCTCAGAAACCAACAAGGATTTTTTTCTGCATTTACATATAAAAAAGCTAATACTGTGGGTGCTATTCTGTGGCTCACTTTGTATAATGCAAACAAATTGAGCCTGACCAGATTTTTCAATTCAGTCGAACGTTATAAGAGCCAAACCTGGCTGTGATTTTACATTGCCACTATCAATTCATTTTGTTTCCAGTTTGAAAATGTGGGCCGAATGAATAACTCCAGGCAACCAGAAACCAATTCATAAGTTTAACTATTACTCTAGGTTTCCAATTTTCATACATATTGTATTCATAGTGTTCATTTTTGTTATTTTATTTAAACAAGAATGTTTTATATTTTTTTCATGTTTTTACATTTTTTATACATTTCTTTTTAGAATATTTTCCAACACAATACACAGTAATTTTCAACTTACATTTAGTATTACATTATTACATTGCTTTTAACATAAGGGAAGTGATAGTAATACCTAGATCATAATATTAAATTATATAGTTAGTATGTGCACAGTGGGGGCAGAACCACATTGATTGCTTGACAAAAATGATTAAAAAATGGTCGGTTTATTTTTTTCTGATGACTGATGCTAATTAGTATAAATATCTAAATTTCTAAATTAATTACATTTTATATTTTTTTTCCTATTTTTTATTTCATATAATTATATTACATTGTGTCCCTGCACTGTGTTGCATGTTAGAATGCAAAAAGGACAAGTAAAATATAGTCCTGAAAGAGCTGACACAGGGTCCTCCACATAGGACCCGGACCAGTAGTTCTATTGAGGGGCACAGTTGTAACAATTAGCAAAATCACACCAACCACACCATTTGCCTTTATGGTTAGTTAAATAAATACCATATTTGCTCGATTATAAGATGGCCCCCCAAAATCTGAATATTAATTTAGGAAAAAAAGAAAAAGCCTGAATAGAAGATGACCCTATAAAAACCAGTAAATGGTAATTCATGTAAACTATTTTTTTTTTAGTAAAAGCTATGATTTAGAAAAATATTTTGGTTTTAATTCCTTTTATTTTCCAACCTGCCCCAGTTATGCCACATCTGCCCCAGGCTTGTCACTCTGGCCCCATCAAATGCCTTAAACCCTATATGCACTGTGCCGCAAGATATCCCTTTTAACCCTCTAATGCACTGTGCCCATAATATGCTTTTGACCCTATGGTGCCACTCTGCTCCAGAAAATGCCTTATAGCTCCATAATATTTTGCCTACTAACTGGCTATAGGGGGTTAAAAGGATATCATAAGAGGTAGAGTAGCATAAGAAGGAGAAGGTAAAAGAGGCAAGTTTACTTGGTATGGCAGAATGGCATTAAGCGGGGTTTAAAAAGCATCTTATTATAGAGGCACTTTGCCTACAGAAATGCCGTAATGCCCCCATTCTAAAAAACAAAAAGAGGAAAAACCAAAACCAACAGCTTACCGGTGCTTCTGGACTCCCAGGGGTGCGTTAGTGATCCGTCCAACGCAGGACGCGCGGTGTGTTTGCAGAGCCTCTATGCGATTAGCTGCGTCACAGACAACTTCCCACTCGGCAACTTACCGGTGCGTCTGAGATGCTACCCCGGTGTGGTAAGGCACGCGGCAAAGAGTGTATAAGACTTCCATCCGCTTGCTAGTCGTGAATAGGGAGGGCGGTTAGCAAGCGGTGGTGTGTCTGCGCTCAATCTGCGGTAGACGCATTTGTCTCTGGCTGTCAGAGTTCCCTGGCCGCCCCGGTGAGGGGAACTCTGATCTCTGACAGCCGGGGAAGGTCTGCGAGATGGTCGCAGACAACCATCGCTGCTAACCGCACATCCTTCCGGCTGCAGCGGAAGTCTACACTCTGCCCTGGCTACACACCGGGGAATCAGAAGCACCGGTAAGTTGGGGGGGGCAGGAGGAGCCAGGTCCCCTGCAGCTCTGCAGGGGATCTGGATCTTAGTCTCATAGTCAGACCCAGTTGAGGTCTGATTATAAGACGACCCCGATTATAAGACGAGGGGTATTTTTCAGAGCATTTGCTCTGAAAAACACTTGTCTTATAATCGAGCAAATACGGTATATGGAATGACTTCTTCATTACCTACCAGTTACCCAATAATTATGATTTATGCAGGTCCGTGGTCTCATTGGATGCTCGGTGAGGAACTGACCCGGATTTACGATCTCTAATACAGCATGTAAATCTCGAGATTTTAGGGCTCACATGTATCTTATCTATACAGGCGTTTATGATTAAAAACACACGACCGTAAGCTTGTCGGGGGATCTCACACATACCGTGGAACAGATGAAGACAGAAGAACCTCACCGACAGCTCAGGTTGGAGAAGCCCTACTTACTCCAGAGAGTACATTAAATAATTTTACTGCATAGCGCAATGAAAGGAAGCACAAAAGAAACACGGAGGTGGAGGGCGAATTTGTAAGCAGTCATGTGATCTCTGTATTCTATTCACTACACAGGAACCTGCCAGCGAGGAAGGGACCTAACAACTTGGTCTCGAAAGCTTGCAATTAAACTCTCAGTTAGCCAATAAATGGTATCATTTAACTACACTTTCCGACTGCTTTATGGCAAAGACAAGGACTCATATCATAATGTGCATTAAGTTACATTGTCCCGGCTTCATTTGAACTAAGCCTGAAGAAGGAATCTTATTTTCTTGAAAATTATGGTAAAATACTATCATCTCGGTTATGTATTAAAAGGTATAATGTTTACTATATTTTTGTGATTCCTTTACTAGAAAAGCCCACTGAATTTCATCTATTTGACGGGCATCCGTTCTCTCCGTGGCGTAGCTAGGAATGGAATGGTGGTTATTATTATGATTATTCTACAGGCTCACGTGGTACCGTACCTTATTTCTGTGACAGAGGTTGTGAAGTCTTTGTTGATCGTTTGCCTATAAAACTTTATTATACAGACGGTCCAAGGGGTGATTAAAACCAAGACACTATACTAGACAGGCCTGAAGAAGAGGGG